>JAAOAR010000841.1:0-38240 GCA_013395995.1 Fusarium pseudoanthophilum | reverse complement strand
CTACAGGCGCTACCTAATTTTATAAGTTTATATAGTAGGTTTGAACCGGGGTCGGTTAATGGAGGGGGGCCTGAATGGCTAAGGGGAAGGGAAAAAAGTTGTACTACTCCGTACGGAGTACAGAGTACGATAATAGAACAATTGGCAAATCTCAGCCAACACTTAAATGGGCCACCTGTATACAAACTTGCAGCTCGCAATTGCCCCTTATCATTGGTTGGAGCCAGGACCCATCTCGTCGTACCTAACAGCCAGACCAATAGGGTCAAACACTTGAGGGCAGAAGATGAGATGCAAGATGGGGGGATCCCTGACTGGTCTTGTTGCCCCAGAAAAGCCTTGAATTGACAGCATCTCATGTGCAAGAGAACGTGGATGACGCTGGTGATGATTGACATCATGATCTTGCAATGGAGATGTGAATCGATATAGCGCTCAAAACTTCGAATTGATCAGGCTGCGTCTGTTATCTTCACTGAGCCCGGTATTTATTTGTTATGCAGTATCCGTACTTCCGTGGCTTTCGGATCATCAGCCAATGCATCTTGAGATTCCACCACCATCTCATTGAACTCAGCAGCAGACATGTATGTACGGAGTAAACCAAACCAGGTTAATAATGCCACTTTCCCCGCTCTGTTTTGTATGTTCCCTCTCAACATGGCATCCAGGGTTCCCTACCTAATAAATACGAGATCACCGATGCCTTCAACCTCAACAATTGAGTCAATTCTACGCATAGAGTCAAGGATGAGAAGACTGGCTAAAGACTCGGCTTCGGTTGTGGATCGATGCTCAGTCATTCACATTTCCATGTAAGGAAGAATGGATCGGCCCCATGATTAAGTTGAAGATGGAAACAAAGCCATTTAGTTTTGCCTCCACGCCTCAGGATTAAGGACTCAGTGACGAGTATAAGGCATCTCTCCCCACTGTCGCTGGGCTGTTTACTCCGTACATGTCTCCCAAAATGCCTGGCTCTGTTCACAAGACAGGGGAGGAAAGAAAATATAGGTACCTTAGGATATTAATCCTAAATAATTAAAAGTCTTAGGTAACTTGGTATAAGTTTAGGATATCTTTTACCAAATTTATTTTAACACCTTATACTAGGTAGTTATTCCGCAAGGTCTGGTCCCCGAGGGACAAGGTGGGAGAGCGTCTCTGCGAATACTTGTAATCCCGTCATGCTCATCCCGGGAAATTGCCGGCATCGCAGCTTTCCCCGGCGGGGCCAGAGGCAATTTCGGGCTAGCGTTCCACGTGACGCTCTGCGAAAGCTCTAACCGACCAAGTCGTCCTCCCGAGCAAAACTGCTCAACTCCCGTAAAAGTTCTCCCTCAGCTTCAACCAACCTCTCTCCACTCCCATCTCTGATCGCTCTTTGTCATCTGGCAAGATGTTCAAGAGGTGAGTAACGATCGCAAGAACGAATGTCGAAGTTTTTTCGATGACGTGTCCCTCCCAATTGAAGCCCAATTGAGCTGACCCTTGTGTTTTTCCCTCGGCAGCGGCATTTCCTCCTTCGCCCGCGCGGCTCGCCCGGCCGTCGTCCCTCGACGTGCCCTCCGACCTTCATCTCTCCGACTCCCCATCTCCAGCCGATGGGCGAGCACTGCCAGCGTCGGCACCGGCAAGATTCACCAGGTGAGAACGAGCCGCTTTCCAGTCAATTCCGGTCGCCCGGGCAATACCGACCGCACAAGAACTCCGTACTAACCCGACTGTTCGCAGGTCATCGGTGCCGTCGTCGACGGTTAGTCAACCATCTATCATATGCTCTTGGCGAGCCTGGTACAAGACGACGGAAACAATACTGACGTTTTTGCAGTCAAGTTCGATACTCAGAAGCTCCCCGCCATTCTCAACTCTCTTGAGACTGAGAACAATGGCCAGAAGCTCGTTCTCGAGGTTTCCGTATGTTCACGTCCAATTGCCTTGTATGAGTGGTCAATTCTAACATCCTCAAGCAACATTTGGGAGAGAACGTCGTCCGTTGCATTGCTATGGACGGTATGTTATGATCGCTTCGAAATTTCTCATACTTCAGCCCCTAACACATTTTTGCAGGTACTGAGGGTCTCGTCCGAGGTGCTTCCGCCCAGGACACCGGTGCTCCCATCACCATTCCTGTCGGTCCCGCCACTCTTGGTCGTATCATGAACGTCACTGGTGACCCCATCGACGAGCGTGGTCCCATCAAGACTGACAAGCGCCTTCCTATCCACACCGAAGCCCCCGAGTTCGTCGAGCAGTCCACCTCTGCTGAGGTTCTTGTCACTGGTATCAAGGTCGTCGATCTTCTTGCTCCCTACGCCCGTGGTGGAAAGATTGGTCTGTTCGGTGGTGCTGGTGTCGGCAAGACTGTGTTCATTCAGGAGCTCATCAACAACATCGCCAAGGCCCACGGTGGTTACTCCGTCTTCACCGGTGTCGGTGAGCGAACCCGTGAGGGTAACGATTTGTACCACGAAATGCAGGAGACTTCCGTCATTCAGCTTGATGGCGAGTCCAAGGTCGCCCTGGTCTTCGGTCAGATGAACGAGCCCCCCGGAGCTCGTGCCCGTGTCGCCCTTACCGGGTAAGTTGATAGATAGTGCCTTCCCTTCCTGTCACAACACCTCAACACCAGCCCCACCCCCCACATACATACACATACATACTTTGATACTCATACTACACCACAATGTTTTGTTTACGACTCTTGTTGGACGCCAGCTAATGCAATATCTCGTCAGTTTGACTGTTGCTGAGTACTTCAGAGACGAAGAGGGTCAGGACGTGCTGCTTTTCATTGACAACATTTTCCGATTCACTCAGGCCGGTTCCGAGGTGTCTGCCCTTCTCGGTCGTATCCCCTCTGCCGTCGGTTACCAGCCCACCCTGGCCGTCGACATGGGTGGTATGCAGGAGCGTATTACCACTACCACTAAGGGTTCCATTACCTCAGTCCAGGCTGTCTACGTCCCTGCTGACGATTTGACTGATCCTGCCCCTGCCACCACTTTCGCCCATTTGGACGCCACCACTGTCTTGTCTCGTGGTATCTCTGAGTTGGGTATCTACCCCGCTGTCGACCCTCTCGATTCTAAGTCCCGTATGTTGGATCCCCGAGTTGTTGGTCAAGAGCACTACGACGTCGCCACCCGTGTCCAGCAGATCCTCCAGGAGTACAAGTCTCTTCAGGATATCATTGCCATTCTGGGTATGGATGAGTTGTCTGAGGCCGACAAGCTTACTGTCGAGCGTGCCCGTAAGATCCAGCGTTTCCTGAGCCAGCCTTTCACTGTCGCCCAGGTTTTCACTGGTATCGAGGGTAAGCTCGTTGACCTTAAGGAGACCATCAACTCCTTCAAGGCCATCCTTAACGGTGAAGGTGACAACCTTCCTGAGGGTGCCTTCTACATGGTTGGTGACTTCGCCTCCGCCAAGGCCAAGGGTGAGAAGATTCTTGCTGAGCTTGAGGGTCAGTAAGTGGTATAAGTATTGAAGTTAATGCTGCGGGAGACGGGAGGAGAGAAATAAAGGACCTGTGTATAGAGAAGAGGAACAAAGGTCCCGGGAGGTTTCTCATAAGCTCCACCAAGTCTCTTTTGTGAGCTGTGTACTAAGAAATCAACAAAATTCCTCTTGTAGCCATATCAAGCTTTCTTTTTTACCAAATGTGAACCATTCTGACTTACCCGTGATGTGATGAATGCCCTCAGGGTGTGAGAAAATATCAGAGCCTTTGTTAGGTATCAAACTAAACTTATGTCAAGATATCCTAAGCTTATATAAAGTTGCCCAAGTTTGTTCATCATTTAGGATCAAGGTCCAAAGTTTCCATTCTTCCCGCAGGCCTCATGCCTACCTGACAATACTTAATGTCCACCAATCTCCAGTCGATGTCACAGTTGGTTTATTTCATTTTGTTTACTTAACATCCGTCGAAGGAATTCCTCCTTGGCGTTCTTTTCCATGACCTTGAGTGATGACTCCCAGTATGGTATCTTGTTAACCTCATGATGAGTTAATAGCAGAAGTGGAAGGCTCCTAGTTATACATGAATGTGACTCTATTTTTGCTAAAAGGGAGACCTTCAAGTCTCACGGGTATCCAATGAACCGTTCCCAAACATTCTTTCGTTTCCTGATCCCAGCATCATAAATTCTATCAAATTGTCCACCATTGAATTGATAGTGAGGGCAGAGAGTATTTTGCCCGTATGTGTTTATTGATGTCCTTTACCTTTATGCCCTGGGGGCTGAAGCCTCTTTTCAAACCCTAGCCTACGCCAGTCCACCATTGAACAAGTTCGGTCATGGGTCGAATGTAAACGTAGAGTTCATGTCAGTCCTCCATTTCTCAATAGCCTCCCCCTTGGTTATAACTTGACCTCTTGAATCCATGAGCACGAGCTTCTTCTCAGCAGGTATCCACTCAACACGCCGTCCTTTCTCATCAACAAGGGTGACAGATGCCGTTGGGTCTAATCGTAAGCTGTTGGGCTTTTGCGGTGACCAATTTGGATCTTCGAACAAGACTCTTCCAAGCTCGAGCTCGCCTTCAACAAGGCGTGCCATGTGCGGGACGAGAAGATATTGTTGCCACTCTGGGCCGATGTGCTCGCAAAGATCTCGCAGTGAACGATTTCCGACGTTCTTTATCCACCAGACATCAGACGGGAACTTAAGAAAAGCTGCATAGTACGCGAGAATGATGAGAGCCCGAGGGCGCAATTCGCGAGCGAGCTGAACGAAGTTCCGGGGCACAAAGGTGAACCAGGTGATGATCCGCAACATCATGATGGGCCCGAAACCATCGTGTAAGTTCTGATACAAAGAGCCGAGGAATTGAAGTGTCTCGTAGTAGGTTTCCACATTGAGAAAGTCTGGATCGCTGGGCTCGATGGAGTTGAGCATGGAGACGAGGCAAGCAGGAATGTGGTTTGTGGCTTGCTCAACGTCGACAGAAGGTCTGTTGAACAAACAATAGAGGCCTGAGTCAATGAGTTTCTCAACACCCATGAGGTCAATGACGAGGCCGATTCCCCTCCAGACAATCATCCAATCAATCAAGTAAAGCTTTTTACCATCCTCATCGCGGAAGTTTTGGGATGATAGAGCAGTGAGCAATAGAGAATTGGCCAATAACGCCGGGAACGTCTCCGGCTGTGCTTTTTCCACAGCCAAGCGATATCCCTCAAAGGAACGAGCGCGATATGTGAGAGCACGTGCAGGGTCATGGCTCAACTCAAGACTCTGCATGTGAAGACTTGCGAGACCAAATAAGGAATCCATGAGAAACGGGTTCTCAAATGCAACCTGAACCATTCTGTTTCTTAGGACCTCGTTGATGGGGTTCGCGGGTCCCTGGTCCACAGAGAAAGAGGTACACGTTGAACTGGTGTAGAACCAAAGGAGCTTCATATCTGTCACGTCCATTTGACCGTGGCGGAACACGGGCGAGACGGTCAACGGCCCAACCTCTTCCATAGGCTCATCGCCAGAAGAGATAGAGACGGCGTCTGGCGAAGGAGCATTCTGAGGAGCGGATAGAGGTTCTGGTGGTCGTTGAGGAGAATTGGTGATGCTGCTATTTGAAGAGGGAGCAGTTGAGGCTGCGGGAGTAGGATACACGCAATCAGCCTTGCGCAATCTGCATGATCGGCAGACAGGGCGAGCCTCGTCGCATTTCACCTTGCGAGCTTTACAATTGCGACATCCAGTTCGCGACTTCTTGTGAGGTCGTTTAGAATGGTAGGGCTTATTGTTATCGTAATTAGGCGGCGATCCTTCTGGACTTTCCGACTGGGGATGTTCTGATGAGGTCTGAGAGTTGTCCATGGCTGTTTGAGACTATAACATGGTTATCACGGACGGATTTATGTATGAGATGACAAGAGTGAGTTGAGTTAAGTTAAGTTTCATGCTAACGTTAGGTTGAATGAGATGAGTTGCCCACCAACAGACAGTGGAAACCCCGCGTACGTGCGTCTCAGGTCTCAGAACCAAACAAGGCTTAGCAGCACTCCATTGCAGTTGTGACTGGATGACGACTCTAGTCTATGATGACGATAAGATCTGTACTGTACAGTAGGATCCGGATAGACGGGCTAGACTACTTAGACCGGCCCTGCAATCCAGTATCGTCCAAGGTGTTCCAAGGCTGTTAAGTCTTCCTTGTAAGTGGTTTATGATCTACCTAACTACCTAGGTACCTACCTACAGTGAAACATGTTGCTTGACTCGAATAAGCCCGACATCAAGTTTACACACTTAGTTACATGGCATTCAAAAATGCTTCACTGAGGCAATATCCCCCCCATATTGTGTAGTTCGACACGAGGCACAATCTTTGAAAACGAAGAGGACGCCCACTGCCAAAGTCGGCAATCATAGGAAGAGAGAGCATACTGTAGCAATGGGCATCTTGGCTTTGCGTAGTTTGACTCTTCTCCAAGGTGCAAAAAAGTCCGGTGTGGAATTGCTGTATCGTTACATTATATCATATTATCGTCATTCCAAATAGAGTTGATTTCTTTTATCGTGTCTTGCAGAGTCTCGACAATAGCGCATATTCAACGAATATGTGTGAAGGACATTTACTCGCCGGCTTCTGCAAGGTCGATATACATAGCCGGTGGTTCCCTTATTTAGAAACCTGGTCAAGCTGGACCGTCGTGTCTGGAATTCTCGTAAGCCCAGTGGTAAATTGGGAGGTGGGAACTAAATCAGAGATGATGGCGGAATCTGAAGTCATCGACCAAGCAAAGCCTCAATGATATCCCCGAAACTGCGTACTTGATCAGTGCCAGGATACATACATGTTATTTACTAGTGCATTGTATACATGAGGAGCTAAATCTGATTTATCATACGTGTTTTAGCACCCAACACATACTTATCTGTTGATCATGACTATGTCCGATACCCTACGTCAACAGGAAATCTTCCAAGTCTTTTTCTTCAACAGACTTCCAAGACCTTATACAGGAAAACGAAAGTGACAGGGGTGTTTTCTATGCAACCGAGGTCATGGAACTTTTTATTTTTTCCATTCTTATATCGTAGAAGATACAGTTGTCAACTGATTAATCCAGACCCGAAATTCGATCGGGATTCGGCCGACTCAAAAAATCCGGCCCCGGTTTTGGCGAAACTTTTGGGGAAATTGTTAAAGCAAGACATGACAGGGCTCATGGCTCATAGTCATAGCTACAACCTACCTTAGCTCATAGCTCAGACACAACCTACCTAGGTTGCGACTTGAGCTTCAAAGGCTTCGCCATAGTCTCCAACTCCCTCTCCTCTCGGTCCCGGCCGACGAGAAAGTCGCCCGGATGCAATCGACAGGGCCCCGTGCCCTGCTCAATCCTGCTATTGTCGCCGCAAGATCACAAGCCCGATCTCGAATACGCTATCGATCCTTTCAGACATCGTCAACCTGGAGAGATACAGGCGCAGGCGCAGGCGCAAACAATGGTGACAAACCACCAGGGCAGCCGGCAGCTGTAGAGGAAGAAGATGTGCAGCCTCACAACGGAACCGAGACCGCACCAGGTCGTTCACGAGTTCGAACTTCGACCTCTGTGAAAAACAGAATAGCTCGCAAACATGCCGCCCCTGCGCTACCCCCCGTCAAACTACCACAAACGTTCCTCGACGACAATGTCACTCTTCATCATGCCTGGAGAAGACCACGTCTCCCAATCGCCCTCGCTGAAGATGCCAAACAACTAAAGACGTCCTCTATCTTTGTCGATCCCCAGGTCGCTGATAACAAGACTAGAATAATGGAACCAAACAGAGCCCTGGAAGATTACTTCGATGCGACATTCTCTGCCATGTTGGAGAAAGTTGCTGATCGTGTCAAAGCTGTTGTTGCTCTTGATGCCAATTGCCACACAGAGGAGCTCGTACATAAGTTGACGAGCCTTACACGCGCCCACGACATGCTGCTCGATTCAGCATGGCATCTGGCTGATTCGCTCTATCCTGCCCGACACGCGGAATATATATACACTTCAAAGCCATCCTGGTGGTGGCACTACTATAAGGATCTTGACCGACATGCTCAGGAGTTTCGCGACCAGTTTCTTTCAGTTCAGACAGGCCTCGATAGCATTCTCGACTATGACTGGAGACTTGACCACTCCCTAGCCCAAGCCATCGCCGACCTACCTATTCTCACATTCTCCTCTATTCGATCTGCTCTGCGCCGAGAATTAACGACACCACCCCCTCCTGACTCTGAGTCCAAAAACCTCAAGCGTCAGATTACCTTATTGTCCATGTCTGGCTATAGTGGACAAGCCATATCAGAGGCTGTCGCAGAACATATCGCCTACTTCAACGATGCCGATCTGGTCAAATTGAACGCCCAAGATTTATCCGTGATAGTAGGAGACTATCTAGATCAGGACTGGGCTTATTCGCGAGGCTCACTCTCGAACATGGGATTCCGTGCTGCAGAGATGAATGGAAAGCTCTACAAGGACCCCGATATGGTGACACGGCACGAGGAGGAGGACAACGACCCCGACACGGGCGTGATTAACATCCGCGCAGCCTCAGGCTCGCTTGAAGACGAACTTTCCAAAATCAAGCAGGGTGGCTATGACCCTTTTGGCAAATGGGAGAACCTCAAGATCGACAAGGTCCTGGATCAAATTATACAGGCGGCCGAGATCAAGCAAGGCTCCCCGCGTGAGAAGCCTCTCATCATCCATATCCACGACTTCATTGAACTCAGTATGACGCTTGAGGGTTCAATGCTCATCTCGAGATTAAGAAATATTGTGGATTCAGCCTGGCAACAAGGTTCCAAGGTTGCGATTCTGGGAACTTCCTCGAGTGAGCAGCCTTCAGAAGAGTATCAAAGCACGCTTCGAGACCTCTCAATCGGAGACTTTGTTATTTCTCGACATATCGATCCTTCTCGCACCCTGAGGCAACCCAAACCATCTGGCGGCTTACAAACTTCCAATGGCCATTTCGCTCTTCAGGACACAGACATTTTCGTGGAGAATGTTCAAAACATCAACCGCATGCTAAAATCATTAGGTAGCCAATGTACCCTTGAACTCTCAGACGCTCACATGAAGATCTTTATGCACGCCACAGACACACGAGCTCAGATGCTCAAGAAATCAGTTCTTCCTCTACCAGAGGTGTACAACATTGCATGCGCCGCAAAACGCCACGAGGAAGAGGCCGCAGGTGCTGCACCAGGAGGAGTGTATGAGCGACTTCTCATGGGTCCTTTAAGGCAGAGGCCTGGGCAGCGATATCTCGACGAGCCTGAGCAGGACGGCAAGACGCAAAGCGAGGACTCGCAGAAGAAGGATGAAGATTCGCAATCGGGCGGCCGGGTAGCTATGAAGCTGAACGAGTACGAGAAGCGGATATCATCGGGCCACATTAATCGTCAGAACTTGAGAACGACTTTCGACGATGTTCATGTCCCCAAGGAAACCATATCTGCCCTCAAGCTTCTCACAACCCTGGCGCTGGTACGGCCTGATGCCTTCTCTTATGGCGTACTCGCCCAAGATAAGATCCCTGGATGTCTTCTGTACGGACCTCCAGGCACAGGCAAGACGTTGCTCGCAAAGGCAGTTGCCAAGGAGAGCGGCGCAAACATGCTCGAAATCAGTGGTGCAACTATAAATGACAAATGGGTTGGGGAGAGCGAGAAACTTATCCGGGCAGTCTTCACGCTGGCCAAGAAGATCTCACCGTGTGTCGTCTTCATTGACGAGGCCGATTCTTTACTAGCAAACCGTAGCATGCTTGGTGCTCGCGCATCACACCGCTCTCACATCAACCAGTTTCTAAAAGAGTGGGATGGCCTCGAGGAGACAGAAGCCTTCATCATGGTTGCCACCAACCGTCCGTTCGACCTCGATGACGCTGTTCTCCGCCGCTTACCGCGTCGTCTGCTTGTCGATCTGCCTCTACAAGCAGACCGTACTGCCATTCTGAGGATCCTCCTCAAGGGCGAAACCCTCGACCCTGCCGTCTCATTGGAAGATCTAGCCAAGCGAACTCCCTACTACTCGGGCTCTGACCTCAAGAATGCCTGTGTCGCTGCCGCCATGGCTGCCGTAGAGGAGGAGAATGAAGCTGCTGCACGCCACAGTGGTCCTGAGCCATATGAATACCCTAAAAAACGTATTTTGCGCCAGGACCACTTCGATAAGGCCCTTCGCCAAATACCGGCTAGTATCAGCGAGGATATGCAGTCTCTCAAGCAGATCCGCAAGTTTGATGAAGAATACGGGGCTAAGAAGAAGGGTGCAAAGAAGACAATGGGTTTTGGCGTCGGCGTAGAGAAGAAGTTTGCCGATGCTGAGGAGGTAAGAATCCGTCGTGGCCCATGAAGATGTTGATGTTGGGCTTGGGCTTGGGTTTGGTTTCACATTTTTATGCATCGTGGCGTCAGGCAGGAATCTTTCTTTGTATAATACACTCATATATAGACTTGGCCAACACAGAGGTACTTATGATGGATTGAACTGAATAGCGAGTTTGGTTCTGGCATTGGTAAAAACAGCTAATAAAGTATAGAATGATATAACCAGACGCTGAGCCACGATCCTGAAGCCCAGTAATGACTGTCGTAATGGGCACTTAGACTCTGTTGGGGATTGTTCAGCCTGTAACCCCTCAGATGACTGCAAAACAAGTCTCATCTGACCTATCTAGCCCTCAACACTGATGGTCCGACTCGGGATGCCGCGATGATAACGGGCAACATCACCGGCTTTGACTATCTTTGAAGCTATCTATGGCAACGAAACATTTGAAATCTATGAAAGTGGCCGAGGCATCTCCACAAAGACACGACTAATATGTCGTTAGTTTGAAGCAATTGCTGGCTAAACTTTGATAAGTAGAGGAGTGACCAAAAACATCACTTTACGACAATCCTCGACAAATCAGGGTAAATGTTTTATCAAAGTCTTTCTATATTTCATTGATCCGCCCTGCTTTCTTCCCTAAGCTGATTATTACGTTTACAGAAACGGGCTTAGAAGGATCATGCTTCAGTCGATATCTGTATCCCTTCTGCTGCGAGAGCCCTCGAGTAGTCGGCTTGAGCCTTTTCCAATGCATTCATAGTTGGTTGCATCAAAGCAATCACGGCAGCTTTGCCACCTCCAACATTATCGGATCGCCATCTGATCTTCTTGCCGGTTCGCTGGAAATGATCTCGGATCTCCTTCTTCCGGCTGCGAATGATTTCCTCGCGTTCCTTGTCGGCTTCCTCTGCAACGGCATTGATACGTGCCAGTGAGCGGCCGAGAGACTCAGCTAGGTACTGTAGCTCACCAGCGCGGTCCGGGTCTCCCGAGAGGAATGCGTTCCAGAATTGATGCAGGAACTCGATGGTAGTTGCGTGAGTAAGGCTGCACTTGCGGGAAATCTCAACAGGGAGCCCCATGGGCTCAGCGGCATCCGTCTCGTGGCCGTATTTTTGAGCGCGTTGCTGGCGCACGCCCTTCATGATGTCCTTGTCAGCAGCTAAGAGTGCGGAGCGTGATCCAACATGTGGCCGTTTGGGGGTATCTTCATCACTTTCGCTGTCTTCATCAAATCCCATTGCTGCCTGAATATTTATTCCGCCAGCGCCATCGCTCTCAAGAGTCTCGAGATCTCCCACTATCTCGAACAGAACTTCGCTAGGAACTTGTCTTTCGAAAACCGCAGCTTGTTTGGAGGGGGCAGAGTCATGTTTTGAAAAGAACTTGTTCTGCTCTTTCACGTTGAGCATGATACGATGCTCCTTGGCGTCGCCCTTCAAATCACGCAAAGCCAACTGGACATAAGCGTTGTAACCGCCATCGGGATCATCAGTGTTGACATCAGAAGGTGCAACGTTGGCCATGATCTTCTCACTGAGACTATTGAGGGTCTTCACAATTGGTATATTGGCCCTTGGGCGCATCTCGACATCCTTCGCGTTTCCACTTTTGAAGCCTCCTTGATTCTCTTCGTTGGCCTCGATGTCGATAAAATGCGGTACTTGGTTTGCCATGATTTTGCTCTGAAAGGCAACCGTATTCTCAGCAGGGTCATATTTGTCGAACAAAGGGTCATTGGGGTCGTTCTCAGCGACTCGCTCACCGCGTAGCTTTTTGGAAAGTCTGCTGAGGAAGAAACGGGACCAGAAGTCCGCTTCCGATATCTTGGGGACATTCTCGTTGTATACACGTTTGATCAGAGGATGTTGTGTGAATATCATCTGCACCTGCTCTACGCTGATGTTTAACTTTAGTTCGCCATCAACAGTCTTGGGTTTGACGGTCGAGAGGACATTATAGGCTCCTTTCTTCTGGTTTATCTCAATAGCATGGGCTCGGAGAAGATTTGTCCGGGTTGACCAGAACTGTGAATTAAAGGCGGCTCCTGACAAAGAGTCGGGCTTGGTCTGCATTGCTTCAACGTATGTTTGATGGAGACTTGTATCTTTCCTCATGAGCGACTGCTGCAACTCGATATCGTTCTTGAGCTGCGAGTCGTCGAACCAGCGCGAGGATGAAGCATTCTGTGAGTTGACAGCGCTTGCGAAGGCCATGGATGCGGAACCGCTGCCACCACCAGCGCCTGGATTGGGCGTTGAAGAGCCACCACTTGCGCCGGATGGTTTTTGAACAGAACCATCGTTGCCGCGCGTAGACGCTAATAGGCTGGATAACAGATCCTTGACAGCTTTTGCCTCGTCCTTGGCCTCGGCGGTATTGAAGTGAAAGAGATATGTAGCAGGCTCTGCGTCTCCAACCTTTTCAAAGATCTTGAGCATAACCTTTGGTGAAGAATCTGGGGTCTGCTGGAGGTCTGGCGCGGATTCATGTCAATAATCGAGTCGAATCAGAGGACAACAACCGCGTCTCAGCTTACTTGTGATGTTGTTGATGTTCAGCGAGACTGTGGCAGGGCCTCCTGAATTAGGAGTCCAGGTGACCAGCTGATGGTCACTTGTGAGAGTCAGAATGCCCTCCTTCTTTTTGAAAAGGGTACGTCCCACAGGGATCGCCATATCAACGATGGGCTAGGTATCTTGTCAATGCGATCGTTTGATACGGATATCTCACCGTTGAGAAGACGCTTCCAGCTAACAGAGGTACCCTACCTTAGGTAGCGGGTAGGTACCTAGGTAGATTGGATTGGATGCCTGCTCTTCAGTGCTTCCATCCAATTTGTTCAGTCAAGACCCACTTACAGTTACGACCACTGCGCTGATTGCATGATTACCTAAGGCAGCATAGCATGCCTTAGCTCCGTACCTACAGGACCTCAGGACTCGGTTCCTAGAATCGAAAAGCACGAGGTTCATCTAGAATAGGTACATAAGGTCACTCCCCAGTATGTGATGGTTGCCTTGTTCAAATTTCATACATACAAGACTGTAACATCACATCAAGCCAATCAAGTACATAATCAGGTGATGGCGTACATAAAAATGTAAGTGGGGTTGCTTGCTGTTTTCTCAGTTTTAGCACATCTTATGCCGACTCCAACCTGTTACTGATAAAAAATTAGTATCTTAGGTACTTATAGGAAGCTGTGGTCCCTGGGTACGTGTGGTATCAACTACTAGGGTGGCCATCTGATGGTTCTCAATGATCAAGTACTAGGTATTCTATAGACAATGAGACTCTAATTATGAATCCCTCAATGTTGAATTATGATTAGGTAGTTAGCAGTATGTAGAACCTCGGGCTGTACCAAAACAGATACAGAGCATGAAGAGACGACCGGGGGTCATGCATGTACAATAGAATTGACGCTGTAACTGATCCCCATACATACATACGTCAGAGCTTTGGATGCGCATTGCATGGGGTACTCCCGTCAGCTTCTCCAACTTACATATGTAGTAGTACCTTAGTAACTATGTACCTATGGAAGTGTGGTACTTTAGGTTAGTAGTTTGAATGTGGCTGGTGAATTATCATAAAACTACAAACTGCCTGTTTCCCCGTGACTCGACCCTTGACGCATTCGAAACGCTCTCCAAAACCTGAAAAGCATGAGATGATGAATGCATGTACCTACAAGAGGTACAGTACAGTAATCCGTAAATGCATCACATACCTGCTGTCCCAACCCAAACTCGACCTTTTGTGGCGTCGGCTATTGACCCTGTTTGAACCACGTAACTAAAACTTCATCGAGGATTTTATACTCCGCAATCTCAGTTGCTTTCCTGTGCGCCCCGATTCCCTCCATGTTTTGGCCAACTTATACTGACACGTTGTTTTTTCTAGGCTAGACCGTCTGAGGAAGATCTCCCTATTTCCACAAATGCACGGGCTGCACCACCAAGTTTTATTCTAGCCCCCCTAGACTACAGTATGGATACTGGTACATAAGCACAAAACCATCATCATGAATTTGTCGGCATTGGAAACCAAATGCCCCAAGATCGTGGGGAAGTACAAGCGATGGCCCGGCTCAACGGGTGTCATGGATGGTAAACACTGAACGGCACAGCGTTTCCGGGAATCATTCTCTCCTGGCTCAAGCATCACGGTGATCCTCGGTAAAGAAGCCTCAAGTCTCCGAAAAGGGACCCCAAAGCCCCAAAAAAATATTGGACGTGCCCCAATGACAGTTACCGCAAAAGTCCACGATGACCTCCAAAACAGTGTGTCATGTGGGTTCCCGGACAATCAAGGCCGGTCACCTTTCACCTTGGATTTTACCTAATTCTCCCTATGAAAACCTCCCAACACTGCCTGACCTGCACCGTGTGCCGCACGGAGTTTTCTCGGTGACCGAAGCGCTACGGGGGGCCCTAGCCAATGAGAACCTCAATCCCTGGCGGCCAGAACCGGGTTTGCCGGGGGCCGTCATAGTATTTTTACCAACAGAAGGACATCAAAGGCCAGGTACGTACGGTACGGTACCTAAGGTAGCGACTTGAGCTCCAGCGCTGCTCATACCTAAAACAATTTCTTCCCGTCGTCTACTTGTTCTTCCCGTGTCCCTCTCAACTACCTACCTACATACTTACTTACTTACCTATCCACCTTGTCCATCCATCAATTCAGTCCAATTCCTCTCTCCTCAGTCTTGACGGGGAACCCTTTGTTGACTTACTCCGCCATTCCTTCGTGTCGTGATCAAGCTCGTCGAGGGATGCTTCCCATTCATATCCTCTAGTTCCTTTTACCTCCCCATACCTGTTCTGTTTCTCCACATACATAAACACAAACGCTCATCATGTTGAGGAATTCGCTCTGCAGAGCTAGCTCGCAGCTCCTCCGCGGTGCTCGATGCTCTGCTGCCTCGTCTACCGCCTCTATCTCGACTCTCTCGGCCCGTACATCATCATGGAAGCTCGCCGCCTCCCGCCGTCCTCTGGCCGTTGCTGCTCGTCGCAACTATGCGACCAGCGCAACTTCTGCGCCTCCCGACCCTAACGATAACTTCCTCTCTGGAAGCACCGCTAGCTACATCGATGAGATGTACATGCAGTGGAGGCAAGATCCTGAGAGTGTCCATGTCTCTTGGCAGATCTACTTCAAGAACATGGAGAGCGGCGAGATGCCCATCTCTCAAGCTTTCCAGCCTCCTCCTAACCTGGTCCCAAACATGACCGGTGGCGTCCCTCGCCTTGCTGGCAACCTGGCCATGGAGGATGGCTCCGATGTCACCAACCATCTCAAGGTTCAGCTTCTTGTTCGTGCTTACCAGTCTCGCGGTCATCATACCGCCAAGATTGATCCCCTCGGTATTCGAGGTACCAACGACGCCAAGGGCTTCTCCAACATCAAGCCCAAGGAATTGACTCTCGAGCACTATGGTTTCACAGAGAAGGACATGGACACCGAGTATACCCTCGGCCCTGGTATCCTGCCTCGCTTCAAGCGTGATGGCCGTGAGAAGATGACTCTCCGTGAGATTGTCGATGCTTGCGAGAGAATCTACTGTGGTTCTTTCGGTGTTGAGTTTATTCATATCCCTGACCGTGACAAGTGCGACTGGCTCCGTGAACGTCTCGAGGTTCCTACTCCTTTCAAGTACTCTGTCGATGAGAAGCGCCGTGTTCTTGACCGACTCATCTGGAGTTCCAGCTTCGAGTCTTTCCTGGCCACCAAGTACCCCAACGACAAGCGATTCGGTCTCGAAGGCTGCGAGACCCTTGTCCCTGGTATGAAGGCTCTCATTGACCGCAGTGTCGACTATGGTGTCAAGGACATTGTCATCGGTATGCCTCACCGTGGCCGTCTCAATGTTCTCTCCAACGTCGTCCGAAAGCCCAACGAGTCTATTTTCAGCGAGTTTGCTGGTACAAATGGTGCCGAGGATGAGGGATCTGGTGATGTCAAGTACCATCTTGGTATGAACTTTGAGCGTCCCACTCCCTCCGGCAAGCGTGTTCAGCTTTCTCTGGTCGCCAACCCTTCGCATCTCGAGGCTGAGGATCCCGTCGTCTTGGGCAAGACCCGCGCTATCCAGCACTACAACAACGATGAGAAGACTCACCGCACCGCCATGAGTGTTCTCCTTCACGGTGATGCCGCCTTTGCGGCCCAGGGTATCGTCTACGAGTGTCTCGGCTTCCACTCTCTCCCCGCCTTTTCTACCGGTGGTACCATTCACCTCGTCGTCAACAACCAGATTGGTTTCACCACCGATCCTCGATTCGCCCGATCTACCGCCTACTGTACCGATATTGCCAAGGCCATCGACGCGCCTGTTTTCCACGTTAACGCTGATGACGTTGAGGCTGTCAACTTTGTCTGTCAGCTTGCTGCCGATTGGCGCGCCGAGTTCCAACACGATGTTGTCATCGACCTCAACTGCTACCGAAAGTACGGTCACAACGAGACCGACCAGCCTTCATTCACCCAACCGCTCATGTACAAGCGCATCACTGAGAAGGAGCCTCAAATCGACATCTACGTCAACAAGCTCATCGAGGAGGGCTCCTTCTCCAAGGCGGATGTCGATGAGCACAAGCAGTGGGTCTGGGGCATGCTCGAGGAGAGCTTCACCAAGTCCAAGGACTACACTCCTACCTCCAAGGAGTGGACCACCTCTGCTTGGAACGGCTTCAAGTCTCCAAAGGAGCTGGCCACCGAAGTTTTGGCTACTAACGAGACAAGCGTCAAGAGTACTACTCTCGAGCATATCGGCACAGTCATTGGAAGCACCCCCGAGGGCTTCCACGTTCACCGCAACTTGAAGCGCATTCTCGCCAACCGAACCAAGTCGGTTGTTGAGGGCAAGAACATCGACTTCCCTACTGCCGAGGCTCTGGCCTTTGGTTCTCTCGTTACTGAGGGCTACCACGTCCGTGTCTCCGGTCAGGATGTCGAGCGTGGTACCTTCTCTCAGCGCCACGCTGTCTTCCACGACCAAGAGACAGAGGATACCTACACTCCCCTTCAGCACCTGAGCCAGGACCAGGGCAAGTTCGTCATCTCTAACTCTTCCCTCAGTGAGTTTGGTGCCTTGGGCTTTGAGTATGGTTACTCACTTTCCTCGCCCCACGCCCTTGTTATGTGGGAGGCCCAGTTCGGTGACTTTGCCAACAACGCTCAATGTATCATCGACCAGTTTATCGCCTCTGGCGAGGTCAAGTGGATGCAGCGAACCGGCCTTGTCATGTCTCTGCCCCACGGTTACGATGGCCAGGGACCCGAGCACTCTTCTGGACGTCTGGAGCGATACCTTCAGCTCAGCAACGAGGATCCCCGTGATTTCCCCACTGGTGAGAAGCTTGTCCGTCAACACCAGGACTGCAACATGCAGATCGCCTACATGACCTCTCCTGCCAACTTGTTCCATATTCTTCGCCGCCAGATGCACCGCCAGTACCGCAAGCGTAAGTAAAATGGATACTCTTCTGTTTTCTTTAGGTGCTAACTTGTCTGCAGCCCTCGTTATCTTCTTTTCCAAGTCCCTTCTCCGTCACCCTCTGGCTCGTAGTAACATTGAGGAGTTCACTGGTGAGAACGCTGGCTTCCAGTGGATTATCCCGGATCCTGAGCATGAGACTGGTGCCATTAAGGCTCCTGAGGAGATTGAGCGCGTTATTCTCTGCAGCGGTCAGGTCTGGGCTGCCCTTCACAAGCACCGATCCGAGAACAACTTGGACAACGTCGCCATCACTCGCATTGAGCAGCTTAACCCCTTCCCTTGGCAACAACTCAAGGAGAACCTTGACCAATACCCCAACGCCAAGACCATCGTCTGGTGCCAGGAGGAGCCTCTCAACGCCGGTGCCTGGAGCTTCACTCAGCCCCGTATCGAGACTCTGCTCAACAACACTGAGCACCACACCCGCAAGCACGTCATGTACGCTGGCCGAAACCCCAGTGCTTCCGTCGCCACTGGTCTCAAGCAAGTTCACATGAAGGAGGAGCGTGAACTCCTCGAGATGGCTTTCACTGTTAAGCAGGACAAGCTCAAGGGCGAGTAAGCGGATGAAGACTGAAGGAATATGTTTAATGGGGGATTGCAATATGGATGGTATGGTATGGTAATTGCATGGCCACTAATCGTTTGGGAGGGAAGAATTTTATAAAAGCCGCTGGATCTGGGGAGCAATTGAGCTTCTCATGTAAACCACTTGTATCATACCCTCCTAGACGAAGGACATTTTTGCCCTATATTGGCATGGGCTTGGGAACGACATAGCATGATTTCTTTTTACTGTTTAAGAGTTCAGAGCACCTGACGGGTCGTCTCATTTTCTTCATCTGGCATTGCGTAGACGATACATCTATCATACCTACTGATATTCACATGTGGTTCAAAGTACAAGTAAGTGGGTGGGTGGTGGGCTTATTCTTCGATTGTGTGTAGTATCTCAACAAGATGCAATGCTACCTTGGCGCGTCAATCTCAACCTGCCATGGCCGTACGATCCCGTCATCGCCCGTTGTAACTAGCATCTCCTCTTCCCCGCGCCGCTCCGAGCCGGCATCGTATCTCCGGCACCAGGTAATATGATTAATCTCGAAGGGTCCATGAGCTCCGGGTTGCGAAGTTAGGAGTCTCCAATTCGTCTGCTGTTGCTTGCCCTCCTCAGTGTTACCCATGGTTTGGTCTTGGGTGTCGATTGTCGTGACATGTTGCTCCGAGTCCTCGGCGTAAAGCGCAACGATGCCGTCACTGCCAGTACTCGCTACGAGCCCTGTCTGTGCACTCCATGTCACAGAATAGATATCGCGGGTGTGCACCTTGGGTAAGACAGATGTGCATGCCCACTCTTCTCGTAGAGATCTTCGCATCGTATTGGGGATTCCACCAAGAGCACCGGCACCACCTCCCGTACTATTCTCCTCCGCCTCATCGTCCTGCTTCAATGTCCACACCCTGATAGTGTTATCGGCAGAAAATGTCAAGAGTCGCGGGAAGCGATCTCCCTCCCGGGGTCGTTGCTCCCATTGAAGCCCCCAGACAGTGCCCTCGTGACCTTCAAGAACAGCAACACAAACCCATTCTGCATCGCCATCTTCTCGCCAGATGCGCACTGTATTGTCATAACTTGCGCTGGCTAGCACGTCGGCCGAGTAGCTGCGTCGGGCGTTGCGACCAGGGACGTCGGGACACCAAGCAACAGCCTTGACATCGCCCTCGTGTTCGTTAAGCACGGCGATAGTCTCCCACTCGTCGTCTTCCTCGGATGCGCCGATATCCTCCCATATCCAGACTGACTTGTCGCGCGAGCAGGTAGCGAGATAAGAACCCGAGGGGCTGAAAGCGCAAGACTTGATCTCCGAGTCGTGACCCTCGAGCACAAGCGTAAACTCCCACTCCTTGCTGGTAGTATGCCCATCATCGTCGCTATCATCATTGTTTCTCCTCCGGACGCTCTGCGCCGTGACCTCGACCTCGAGTCCTCCCTCGTTCTGTTCCTGGCCCTCCCAGCGCCATATTCCAGCTGTAGAGTCAAAGCTGCCAGTGACGAGACATAGGTTGCCGGGGCGCAGATGGGGCTTCCATGCGACAGAGCGGACGGAGCGGGTGTGGCCTCCGGTAAGGACGCTGTGGGCCGAAGCAGTCGAGAGAGAGAACACAGTGACGGCCTTTCCGTGGGCGGTTGCGATCAGAGGAAGAGTCGGGTGAGGAACCGAGGCCCAGGCGCGTTCGTGAAGGTCAGGTTTGAGGGGCGTGAGGGCAGTGATGGAGGCCGAAGTAGGCGCCATGATGAGCGAAGCCGCGAGGGCAATTGACGAAGGGCGATGGAGATTTCAATTTCTGAGAGTGTTGGTCGGCTGGACTAGGCTGTCAAGGTATTAACCAAGAAAGAGTTGAGGTGGTGAAGTTTAACAGTTCATTTGAGCATTTCCCCTCCTTGGGCCAAAAAGTTGACAATGTGATTAATGGACGATGGATGGATGGGGGGGTTCAGTGATAAGATAAGGAGGTAGTACCGGTAGTACCTAAGGTTAGGTTAGTAGCGAGAACCCCTCCATTACCTTATTAGGTTAGTAGTTAGTAGGTTGAGCCAGTGACGTACTGAGCATGGATCTGGTTAAACTCACTCACGCATGCGAGCATGAACCAAGTTTCCCTAATACTTACCGCATCAATTTTTACAAAATGGCAGATAGATAAATAGGTACCTAATCAATTAGGCATGTACATGCACAACAGATCTAAACAACCTTTGACTTGACCCACAACCAAGCCTCCTTCACATCACATCCAGGCCTCAAGTTCTGCTCCCTTGCTCTCTCGAGACCCCCCTTTCTGAACCCTCCTGGAAGGAGAAGCCATACCAGAGTGATAGCACCAAGGAGCCCGACTATTATAGGCTGTAGAACCTGAACTCCGGTCTTTTGCGCAATTGCACCAACCGCGAATGGTCCCACAGCTGCACCCCCTCCTCCGACCGCAGCCGCGAACCCGATGGCACTGACGTGATAATCAGCTGGGAGTAACTTGGTTGCAGCAACCATGGCAGCAGGAAACAGAGGCCCCAGGAAGAACCCAAGAAGCATGACGAAGATGACGGAGGCGACCAAGTTGGGGACCAGCCAGTACAGCAGTTCCAACGCTATGGAGAGCACAAGGTAGACCATGATGGCCGTCTTCTCACCAGTCCTCTCTGTGACGAAGCCCAAAACAACTCGACCCAATGTCAGCCCGAGCCAGAACAGTGTCACTGTCAGGCCAGCAAGGAAAGGTTTGGCATGTCGTACTCGAAGCATGAAAGTGACAATCCAACCCCCCAAGCTGACCTCAGTCGCAACGTACCCCAGGAGGAAGACGGCAACTATCCAGGTGATGGGTTTCTTGAGTGCCATGCGTGTTGTTGCACGGTCTTTGGCTTCGTCGTAGCGAACTCGCTGTCGATACACTTGGCCGGTTGCGCCCCAGAACGCGGCTGTTCCGAAAACAAGCTCAACCACAGCAAATCCTATCATGATATAGTAGAAGGTGTACCAGTTCAGTTTCCCCTCAGTTACCATGGCGGAAGCGATCAGAGGGCCAACGGTACCACCGAGGCCATAGGCGCCGTGGAGGAAACCCAGGAGCTCGTTGGCTCTGTGCATGTTGCCAATCCAGGCATTGTAGCCGCTATCTTGGATGCCGTTACCGAAACCAGTAAACAGCATCACACAGGGTAGCGCTGGAAATGGAGGGTGAAGCGCCACGGGAACATAGGCGATGAGACGACAGAGAGGCCCAAGAACTGCAACGCCACGTTGGCCTAGGGTGTAGTGTATCCAGTTATTGGTGAGTGCAGCGACTACATAACCAGCTACGGGTACGAGAAAGAGAGTAGAGACGGTGGTGTAGTTGATGCCATAGTATGTCTCGATCTGTTCACTAATATTAGAGATGGGTAGTAGACGATTCAGTAGAACACACGCACATATGGCAGCAGAGCCTGTGTGTGGTCAGGTAATAGTAGTTAGTAAACCGAGTCAGTCTGGCAGAGGCAGAGGCAGAGGCAGAGGCTGTAACTTGACCTACCCCTGGAGATGCATCATTCATGCCCATGATGAGAAATGAGAAATTGGTGGCATAGTAACGATACGAGTTTATTCGAGGGCTGTTCCAATGCTCAAGTTCATTGATCGACTCTCCGCCGTCGGGCTGCTGCATGGCCTCCATAGAGCCCAGCTTCTTCTCTTCTAACTCGTCGTCGTCATGATGATTCTGTTGTTGAGTCTGCTCTATCTGGCAAGACTTCGAGTTCGAGTTCGAGTTCGAGTTCATTGAAGGGTTGATAATAAGCTTGAACGTTGATTCTGATTGATTTTGTAGTACAGATATGTTTGTCGGAAGAGATATGAAGTCTTTTGATACGAGACCGCATTCTACATACATGATGCTAATAGGTACCTATTGGACACGACGGGAGGTAGGGTAAATTTCTCGCTAGAATGAATAACGCATTGGATGCAGTCGTTCGGGTACAGTACCTAGGTACTTACCCACTGGTAGGTTGCCAGTTGAGTTGAGTACCTCATCCATCCATTATTGACTCTTGTTCAATAATAAGGTGCTGGAAAACCGGGCGGGATAACGGGACGGTAGCCCGAAACGTGCTGTGCTTAGGTCCCTATTTGACCACGCAGTCAGAGAAAAGAGACTCGGAGACTATCTTCCATCATCAATCCCAATGCACGTGTTCCATTGAACTGAGGCTGTGTCACAACTTACTAGGTACCTAGGTACCTTAGGTAATGATGAGATGAAATGCTACGCCACACGCGGGGTCTTTCACAACGTCATCGGCTTGTCCGAGCCCTCTCCTCTCCTCTTGTCCCCCCCAGGCCAGTTCAGTTGAGTTGCACGGGAGGCGGCTTAAAATACGACATTGAAATGCCCAACTGTACCTGCCTACAGGGCGTGTACAGTATTTGTCCTCATAAGGCTGACGTACGTTCACCAACGCGTTGAGTTAGGGTGCCTCACCTCAGCCACATAATATAAGCTTCCAACCTAACTTCCCTCCTCTACCGAGTACCTAAACAGGTGTACATTAACCTACCTACCTTACCTACCTTACACCAGAACCAACCGACGTCTCGCTAGGTCTGCGTCGCTTTACACTTACTTGTAGATTCCCGCCCCTCTACCTTACCTACCATACAATGTCAAAAGACTACTACGAGTACGAAGAGTACTCTCGTCGCCGACGTGACTTTTCTCCCGACAACTATTCCGGTGGTGCCCCAGGGTCTCAGCAACAAGGCCCTCCTCCTCCTACTCCTCCTCCTGGCGCACCTCCTTATGCCTCAACCTCCCGTCTTGATGATCCTTACTACGGCGGCATGCCTCCTCCTCCGCGGGAGCGCATGACCCTCGAGCCTCCCGAGCCACAGAACCGCCCACGATCTGTCCCACCAAACACCACCATGGTCCGACGCAGCCGCTCTCGTTCCCGTCCTCCCTCGGACGACGACGACTATGACGACAGACGGAGCTCGCGAAACCGCTCACAGAGTCCCATTACCCGCGCTCGGAACGTCGTTGATGAGAACTTCTCTCATTCCGCTGGCGGCATCGGCGCCGGTATCTTAGGCGCTGTCGTTGGTGGTCTTGTAGCTCGTGAGGCGACTGAAGCTGCAACACGCCGCAAGCACAAGACCCGAGGTTACGAAGACGAGAATGAGGACCGCACTCGTCTCGTTTCCACCATCCTCGGCGCTGTCGCCGGTGGCCTAGGAGCCAATGCTCTCGCCAATAGGGTTGAAGATTCTAGGGAGCGAGACCGACGACGCCAACTCGACTGGGAACGTGAGCGCAGCTACGTGCGCGAGCAGGAGATGCCCCGTTATGAGCAACGGAGATCCAGTGACCGTGACAGAGAGGATGATCGCCGCGATCGTGACCGTGACCGGTATGATCGCGGCAGGGCACTACCCCAAAATGATGATGATGATTATGACTTCGTCTACAATGATCCGCGATACGAAGATCGAGAGCCTAGGCGACGTAGAAGCGAGGACAACTACCGCTATCGCCAATAGTCGACCCTTCTTTTTACCCCTCGACAACCTATTACTGCTTCATTATGACGTCTCACGATAGTATTTCTTTGGCTTATTTTCTTCTTGTTTTCTTCTTCTCTTGGTTTATGCTGAGTGACGTTTTAAAATTTGCGAGCGGCACTAGAAGTGTTTTTCATTACCACAGGCTGAACCATCAATCTGGGTATCAACTTTTGGGGACCTCACGAGAACATGACTTGGCGCCTCTCGGATATTTACATAGTCGATACAGTTCTGTTTCTAAAATGCTTACGGTGTCATCTATGGTTTCATGTACCTATGGGAGTCCTCTTTGGCGAATTCTGGGGTTACTTCTCGTATCGATTTTACTATGCATTCGCACATCAGGATAAGGATTACCGCAGCTGAATCACCTGTCCTGTTTGCTACACTCCAACTCCATGATGACGTGCTGTCCAACCAATTCAGCTCAATCGAAAGTAACAAGACCAAAACCATGACTTGTCACAAGTAACAAGCCCATTCAATCATATTCCTTCCTGGACCGCTGTCCACCGTCGCTCGCCCCGGTTGCTGGAGTCCCTGTCATTGCTTCCAGTGTGTTCTCGAACATCCTGTTCTCGCTCCACGATCACCTTGAAGAACTGAGCTATGTCAGCAAGCGCGCGCTGCTGATAGTCAGGGACATCAAGCATTTTAAAGGTTGACTGGGTGTCGACCAACTGCTTCGCAATCACAGAATCTGGCTGGCAAAGTGTTCGGACGCACATTGCTCGAGCATTGACCTTCATGGCGTGCAAGAGCCCGCCAATCTCAACAGGATCGGCTTGTCGGCGGCCATAGAAGCGAAAATCGTCGACGTGCAGGTTGATAAGTTCAAGCTGCGTCTCCAGGTCGTAGCGGAAACCAACAACCTTTGGTCGGCCTTTGTTATGCCACGCATCTGCTACCTTCTTGAGCTTGTCAGGTACAAGCCGACCCTTGTCCAGTTGCACCGTAATATAGTCATTCAATGCAGTGCTCAGGTTGAACTCCAGTTCGCAGTAGAGAAGGCTTTGCTCTCTGGCATTTAGTGAAATGGCGACCTGTGATGTCGGGCGAGACCGGATTGCGGGCTGCGCCCGACGAGAGGTATAATGAAGCTCCGTCTGTGGCTGAGTTAGTACAAATATCTGATGCTGTACTTCACCAACATACCATGTCTTTTGCGAGTTTCTTGATGTTGTCCAAAATTCCGGTCTTCTTCTGGGACGTCTTTGCGCTTTGATCTAGGCCGCCGTCAGGACGTTCGAGCCACCCGTTATCCCCAATCATTATTTTTTCGCCCTTCTTGGAGCTTGGGTAGTCTGTCCCTCTGAAATAGAACTGCAGTGGTGAGAATACGGGAGTGTCTTGAACAACCCGACGATAGTTGCCGTTATTAGAGCCCACTGTTACGACTTGTGGGATCGGTGGAGAGTGCACTGCGATGGCACGAGCCTGTCTCAGTCCATCGGCAGAGCTCTTCGAGCGTCGAGGCCTATTGACCAGATCCTCTGGATGGCTTACCGATTCCCTGATCATGGAGGGATCATGGGTCCTTTTCCACTCTTGAAAGGAACCCTCTCCAGTACCATTGAATCTGGATTGCGACCTGGCGTGGCTGAGGCGAAGAGGTGATGGGCGGGCAGTTTGTTGAGGGGAGTAGACCGAAGAGGCATCATCGTCGAAGATCGGCTCACGCTCAAAGCTTCCCTGCCCCAAAGGAGAGACTGAATCGGGAATATCTTCCATCTCGGCTGGCCGGGGAACTGCCCCACTACGACGGAGATTCCCAAGCTGCAACGGAGAAGGTGGGTTGATATGTCGACGTTCTGCTAGACTGGCAGAGAACACGTCCTTGGAAGAACCCGAATGGCGACCGGGCATAAGCTCCGAAAAAGTCGGAGAATTTACATCAGAGGGGCCATCTTCTCTAGTAGTCCAACCGTATGAATCCTCATGCTGTAGAAGTCTTGGTTTGTTCTTTCGTGGTGTTGACCTTGGAGTGGTCATCGTAGACTTTTTCTTGAACTTAGCGGCCTTTGTTGGGCTCTTATCGACTTGATGACTGAAACTTCAGCGAAATTAGTTAGAAATATAGATTAATAAAAACATATGACATACGCGTCCGTAATCTTGTCAACTTGGCTCTCAGTCAAGTTCATGCGAATATGAAGGGGTTGCTTGACAAGACGCTTGCGCGGAGATAGCGAACGCGCTCGCGACTCGAATTCTGGTGAGATATCCAGGAAGTCTCCTCTCAAAGGCGTCAATACAGATGCTGAAGGGTCAGAGTAGCGCCCTCTAACCGAACTGTCTTGTTGCATCGAGCCCAGAATCTTCCAATCCCAGTAGCTACTTGGCAGTAGCTCCGAGTAATACAGGTTGATGGTGACATATCACGGTGGAGGTTCAGGTAAAGCACTGGAACGAAAGCCAGGAGGGAAAAAATAAATGCTAGCAGGGTGAAGAACTGAATGAATGAATGAATCAGGGACTTTGGATAGACCCGTTGAAAACTTGGGTGCGAATTGTGGTCAGCTGGCAACAAGTGTCAACGATAATGCAACACTCACGATCCTCTGCCGCGATTTTGGGAGTCCTGTACCGCCTCATTGGAGTCTTACTTATGCTACCTTGCTGTTGAATTGATCTCTAAGTCTCCAGCAAGGCTTTTTCGAGATACTCACCTCATCTGCTTGTCACAGTTTAACACACCCTGCAACACCGTCGGAAATATCGATTGTAACTAATGAGAGCGGTGTTTCCATCTGTAATCAATGCCACTGTCGAACCAAAGCTGAGGCGTGAAAGGGCCGTGGAACCTCAAGGAGTTTAATACCTCTTTTGTTGGCGAGGCAGCTACCACATCCATTGCTTTATCTTCGGCGACTGGCAGTTCTCTTATGAAAGGTGGAAGCGACCTGTCGCTGGTGAACAACCCAAACTTCCTTGCAAAGTTGGCGTTGGGTATTTCGCAGTCCCTGACCTGGGCATCGAACTGCTGTTTGAATGCGTCATGGGCCATAATGATGGAATGATTATCTTGGACCAGCGCAGGCTTTTGATTCTCGTTCTTTCCGCTTCCTTTGTCTGTCACGCGGAACATATGTATAATTTGAGTCATCTTTTCCGAACTGATGATTTTGGAGCTTAGTGATCGACGGTGATGACTGCGCTCAGTCTGTGCCTGATGCTTTTCCGTGGCTCTCCTTTTGGGTAGTTCGCCGAGGTCAATTGACTTTTCACCGACCAGTCTGCCCTTATGAATCGTATTCTCATTCCATTGCATCTCGTGAAACTCTCTGGCCTTGATCTGACGAAACGCACGGGTACCCCCGTCGCGAGATGAAACATACATTGTATGTTCTATCATCCAGCTCTTTCGTATACCGATACCGCTTGGGTAAAGCGATGATCTTGCTATTATAGGTGAGTAGTCTGAAAGTCGAGTGCGATATCTTTGAGGGTGGCTTTTCCTCCAGTCTATCAGGGCAGTTGTCGGTATAATATTGGACGTGACAGTTGTGAGGTGCGGGACATGAGGGAGTTCGAGATCAGTCTGCTCCTTTTGTCAACTAATGGTTGTCATGAGTCCATTGAGGGTTTCCCCACATGTCTGTTCAAGTGATCATGTCTCCAACGCTGAAATGCTGCACCTGGGTCATCCGAATGATGGCAATCGACTTCAATCATCTCGTAGAGTACGCCTCCTGCGTACCCAAGGAACTCATCGCCAAGGTGGTCTCTTAATACTAGGAAGACCTAAATCACGTCAGAAAGCATTCTTTGTCGTTGTAGAGGCATCTGACAAGCCGGATTCCATCACGGTACTGGTAGTTGCGAGGTATGTGGGCGCAATATCTCACAAGAACGTTGCGGCATTCTGCGAGGTATCTGTTAGTTGACGTTCTAAGTTTATCTCATGCATATACTGACTCTCTTCGTCAAAGATATCTGTGATGTTCAAGGACCGGTCTCTTGCGAGATAGGCAGAAAATTGTGTGGTATCGCCCATTCCCAATATCACTTGGTCTTGAATAATCGTTCGTTCAAGTCTGAATAGCAGTTTACAAGCCTTTCAAGGGGACGATTCGCAAAGTATATCGCGTTTCGACATCCAACATGTGAACTTTTTTGTTTGTTGTACATGGAAAATCACAGGTCAAAGTTGTCGCGAACCTAGTGGAAGGGACATCTTGAGGTTGTGCTCCCAGTGGAGTGCAACGACACTCGTGATACATACATCGCCTGCGGCTATTGAAAGAATAGCGACTTCCATTTTCGAATGCTCGGCACTTGGCACACAACAGGGAAGTTCAAAGGCAGAGTTCCTTCTACATTACCTGATCTCTAGGGTAGTCATATGTACAGCTTTGGTAAAGCTCAGGAAATCGTTTGTTGAGGCAGGAGAGCAATTCTGTATTAAAGGTGGTGTCACGTAGGTCGCTGGGCTTTCTAGCATAGAAATACCTGAGTACCTAATTAAGCCAACGGGACGACTCCTTCTCGCACGCTCGCTCGATGAAGGCTACCTGGGTATTACATGGAGAGAATCATCACAGTCAAATCTTCTAGTCCAATATGGCGAGCGGAATTCCTTACACACCGTAAATTGAGAACAGGACCAGGACCTTCATGTCTTCATTCAACACAACCCCAGTCGATTACTAACGCCAGACCGTTCATTGTTAGGTAGGACTGGATCTTGGAGAAATGAGATCTCGGCCTCCTGCCCGGCATTCAAAGGACCCACTCCCGGACGCTGCAGTGCGACCCAGTGCACGGGTGCAGTTAAGATATGTTAAGATGCAGCAGTATCTCGTGTACCGGTACTAACAGGATCCATCTTTCCCCGGCGCCCCTGCAACCGAGACAAAAGCCGGACCCGGTTGCGGCTTCCCGAAATCAACTCCCGATTTCCCAAATAGGCAGTCTCGATTCCCTGGTCTCCTCTTCGCCCCAGAAACCCCACACTCAAGACAGCTCGACCCCATGACGACAAGTGATTATTCGTCTCGCCAAACCACGAAGCGGATATTTTCCGTTGGCTAGAACATTTCGCCCAGAATCTCTATCTAAAAACAATGCGCCATACAGCAGATATGCACTCCACATCCCGTACCGAAGTCTGATGCCGTCAATTCCCCTCGGGTCTGAGTCGCACCGGACTTCTGCTTACTGCATGTCCGGCCAGACCCCCGGCATCTCTGGACATCATGCCTATCGCATTTTAGCATATAATATGCGACCCCCCATCAACTCTGCCTCTTGTTTCCTCAGATTGATCACACCAGTAGATACCTAACTAACCAACTCACGCCTCTTCTTCTACTACACAATGTCTCAATCGCAGCCCGATCGCTCCCCATACTATGACATTGGTGAGTAGTTTGATGCTGTTGGCCATACCAACCAATTGAATTCTAACATCGCTAGTCATTGTTGGAGCTGGCCCGGTTGGCCTCATGCTCGCAACATGCCTTGCTCGCTGGGGCTACAAGATCAAGCATATTGATAACAGAGCTGAGCCAACACCTACCGGTCGAGCTGATGGCATTCAACCACGCTCTCTGGACCTTCTTCGCAACATGGGCTTGAAGTCAGCAATCATGGCTCATCATCCAGCTCGTGTCTACGAAGTGGCCTTCTGGGATCCAGCTTCGTCAGGAAAGGGTATCGCCCGGACTGGAACATGGGCCAGCTGCCCTGATTTTATCGATGCTCGATACCCTTTCACAACCTTGTTACACCAAGGTCTGATCGAGCGTGTCTTCATCTCCGACCTCGAGAAGAATGGAGCACAGGTCCAACGGCCATGGACAATCAAGGGATTTACATCTGATGAGAAGTCCAACCCCGAATACCCTGTCACTGTCGAATTGGAGCATGTCGACGGTACTGCCCAGGAGACCATTCACGCCAAGTATCTCTTTGGTGGCGAGGGTGCAAGGTCATTTATCCGCAACCAGCTTGGCATTGCCGTTCACCACAAGGATCCCATCGCCCATGTTTGGGGTGTCATGGACGGTGTCGTGAAAACCGACTTCCCTGATATCAAGGTAAGCTGAGCTGCTCAACAGGCCTTATTTTATGGTTTACTGACGACGCTCAGATGAAATGTACCATCCATAGCGAGCACGGCTCCATCATGGTCATTCCGCGAGAGGACAACATGGTCCGTCTTTATATTCAGATCGCGTCGTCTACAGATGCCGATTGGAACCCCAGACGAACAGCCACCGAGGAGCAAGTGCAAGAATCGGCAAAGAAGATCTTGCAGCCTTATTCTATTGAGTGGGAGCGTGTCGAGTGGTACTCCGTCTATCCTATCGGACAAGGCATCTCGGAACGATACACTCTGGACCAGCGAGTCTTCCTTGGTGGAGATGCTTGCCATACACATAGTGTAAGTCCTCCCGTACTCCAACTATCACCACGCGCTGACACACCCACAGCCCAAGGCCGGCCAGGGAATGAACACAGCATTCCTTGATGCCCAAAACCTTGCTTGGAAGATCCACGCCGTTGAATCCGGCTTCGCCAGCAGGGAAGTCCTCAAGACATATGAAACCGAACGCAAGCATGTCGCTGAGTCTCTCCTCGATTTTGATAACCGATATGCCAAACTTTTCTCTCAGCGGCCACCCGCCGCTGCTGAGGTCCAGGCAGCGTCAGCCAACCATGGCAAGAACGATGTTCAGGATAACGAGTTCATCAATGCTTTCAAGGAGTCGTGCGAGTTTACCAGTGGATACGGTGTTTACTACAAGCCCAACGTCTTCAACTGGTCACCAGAACATAATGCACAATCTCCACTGATTCACCCCAAGGGGACCAAGCTACGAACCGGCCGCCTTTTTATCAACTCTAATGTAACAAGAGTAGTTGACGCCAACGTTGTGCATTTGGAGCAGGAAGTACCCCTGAACGGCGCGTTCCGATTGTTTGTCTTTGCAGGTGTCCCTTCGAAGACCCGCCAGGCTTTGAAAGATTTCGCCAATCATCTCGGTAGCCAGCGGTCGTTCTACGCAGCTTATCAGCGGCCCGATCTCGACAAGGTCTCATACCATGAGAAGCATCTCCCACACAGCCGATTCTTTACCATCTCCACGGTTTTTTCGTCCAAGAGACCTGAAATCGAAATCTCTCGCGATGTGCCTGGAGTACTTGCCCGATATAGGGACCATGTCTATGCTGATGACCGGTCCGATGCACGATTTCCTCAGGCGAAGGCTGTAGCCCATGCCAAAATGGGTCTTGATGAAGAGCTTGGCGGAGTGGTCGTTGTCAGACCTGATGGATATGTAGCAATTGTGGTCAGTCTTGTCGAAGGTAGCGGAACAGTGGATGCTTTGAACGAGTATTTCTCGACCTTTTGCACAAAGAAGTTGGGACCTACTTTGGCACAGTTGTAGGGGTTGGAGATTGTTGACCCAAGAGGTTGTCGAGACACGCTGATTTGATGTAAATGATGACTTTAGCGAATGTACATATACAGTGTTTAGCTCATCTTACAATTGAAATTATTTCATAAGTACCTAGGTATACAAAGAAAAGAATTTCCCGACAAGCGATTGACAGATGGCCATGTGCCCCTTCCCTGCAAGAAGCTCAGCAAATCAACCGCGAACCAGGCCATTGCATGTCCGTAGGCGCCAACAAAATCCGATAACCTCAGCCGTGGGGGTGAGCGATCGAGAGTCCTGCCTCTAGAGAACAATTAATGTCAAAAGTTAGCATTGATTTACTGGTCTTTGTCCTATAATTTCTTGGCTTGAGCCCACCTATCCTGGGAACCATTTACTACTACAAACTTACCAGGGGGTAGATTCATAACTTAACGGATAACTTCGAACAAAAGGTCTTTGTCCTTGTTTTTTATTTTATTTTAGGTGCAAGATCTTATTTTAGGTTGGAAAGCCAGGTAGTTTTATGCAGTCTCAGAATCGATCAACCGAGATCTGTTCAAACGTCTCACTCCATCTAACCTTACCCTCGCGCACTCAGAAGACCAATTTCAGATAACAGCAGTTTTCATCACTGTGGTTTTCATCAAGCTGGAGTGAATTGGCTCCTGAGGTCATCCAATTCTACCTAGGTACTTGATACCTTAGGTGGTAAGGTACCTATGTGAATTTGACCAATCGCGGCGACGTCACGCGTAGCCCCACCCACCTGACCTCCACTGTCAGTGCAGGTGCACTGACCTCCATCTGCACATCCTGAGAGGCTGAAAGACTTCACGTCTTTCAACTGACCACTGTAGGCAACCTTCCACAGGACATCATCCCCTATGGGCTTGCGTGGCCGTGATGGCATCACCGGAACGATTTGGATAAAGGAGACCTAATTGGGAAGTGGCTGTAGCAACCCGACGCGACGCCATTGTCGTCGCACTCACGCGTCTTGGGCCCGAGCTCGAGTGATCTCGCGTGGTAGAATAACGAACTCGATTCTTCGACTCGAACCCTCCTCCTTTCTTCTTCCAACCATCAGCATCAACTGCATCTTCGATCAGCTTCATTCTGACTCGTTCGTCACTTCGATTCTTGTAAGAACATTTTCGCATTAGCTTCGCAGCTTCCCGATTTCTTTTGATTCACCGCTTGTACTTTACACTTGACACTGCTCGATACTGCTCAACACTGCTTGACACTTGCTGGCACCTGCACCACGGTTTGCATCTGCTTTATTGTCACTGCGATACAATACAACAACAGCACATTGCTGGTAGCCCTGGTTGCTTTGTTGACATCGCATTTCCCTGTCGGCTGTTTACTTCTTTCCCGGTTTTCCAACTGGATCGTGATAGCTTCATTTCACCACTTCACTTCACTTTTCTTCTTTCACGAACCGCTACTGCCTCATCTGGACCAAGTTCCACATTGCACTTTCTAATTTTCACTTCAAACTGAATATTTCGCTCGTCATGTCTTTCTCGCTTCAATCGCGCATTTCGGTCCACCAGTCCGCTAATCAAAGAGGAAGCTACGTGCCTTCGCATATCGTGGAAGCTGCCGAAAGGCGACGGGAGCGACAGCAGCTACAAATCATTTCCAAGGCTAAGGCAACTACCCAGGTCCAAGTCTCCCTGCCTTCGCCAAAGGTTGAGTTTGTTACTCCTCCGAGGCAGATCAGGCGCCCTGCTGCGCGTCTTTTGATTGACTCACCACTTCCGCGCCGCGAGATTTTTCAAGATCCCGTTCTTCACCAAAGATTCATTGACACAGAGTCCCCCCCCAATCTTGATCGTTACAGCAATCAAAAACCCCGACCCAAACCACAGGCCGAAACTGTCAACACAAATGACGGTGCCCCCACCACACCCACACCCAAAACTTCCACTACCTCTACCTCTATCTCTGACCCCAATCTTGTTGTTGTCGATGGCATACAGACACGCAAGCGTCGCGCCGAAGATACTGAGATCGACCTTGTTGCCGCACAAATCGGTGTCACTGACACTTCTACCCCTATCATTACTCTTCGCCAAGGAGAGACTGTTCCTAGCGAGGAATCTGGCCAACAGGCCCATGTAAGCGCATCTCTCTGTTATTTACATGCTTGCCCTTACTCACCTGATAATACAGACCTCTAGCCGCATGCTCGGAATCACGACCGGAGCCAGATCTATCACCAGGATGATATCTAGCCTCTATTCGGCCTTCACAGGCATTGGTGAGACGATCACCAGAATCTGTAAGTTCCAACCTCCCCATGACATTGACAACCTTATGTTCTTTCTGTTCTAACTCGTTACTAGTACGACCTCAGTCCTATCAAATTGCAGAATGTCGCTCTTACTTGAGTGAAAACCAAGTCAGCAACAAGCGTGTCAAGATCAGCACCAGTTGTGATGACAACACGGTCTCCAACATAGGCGCTCCTGGGCAGAGTGCTGGGCTCCGCTGGATCGACCAAGACGGTCTTACAACGTTGCTGGCTGACTACAAGTACTTCGCCAAGTCTTTCATGACAGTCTGGGAATGCCTCGAGCAAAGAGCCCGACAGGAAGCAAACAACGACCTGGCACCACTGAGCACCGACATAGTCGATGCCGTCAATCGTTCTGATGCGTTAAACCATGACTTTTACGATATCTTCACTTTGCAATTGCAGAGGATCTACGACTACTTGAACAGAATCTACGAAATCGGCGTTATCGTCAAAATTCGAGACAACAATGAATTTGTTCCTCCTATTCTTGATTACGGACTCTCTACAGAGTTCGCCGCACACCTCGAATCGATGAAGCACTTTCTATCCGGCCCCGCGCTTCCTGTTGTTTGCAACAATATTCTCAAGAAGTATGGGGAAGATTACTGGAACGTTTCACAGGCATTCCTGGATCGAGTTGTGCTTGATATTAAGGCTATCCTTCGCAACCTTCCTGCCCCAAGCTATGTCGACTCTGAAGAGTATCGTGGCAAGCTACAGGACATGTTCCCTACCCCACCACGAACTGACCTCGAGACGCGTTTCTTATTGCCAGGATCATTTCCTGAATCCGATGAGCTTAAGGAGCAAATCGAGACAAACCCTGATGAACAGACTGCTTCGCCCACCGAGGCAGTAGCTACAAAACCCGCCGTTCAGGCTACTCTGCCTGAGCCAGTGCCATCGTATCCTCGCCCTGATGTCCCTCGCCCTCACTACTACAAAACTGACTTTCTTCGCGCTGGGTTTGCTCACGAGAAGATTAAGCGGATAACACCCGCGGATTATCGCCAAACCTTTTATGAGGAAAGCAACGAACATCAAACCCTAAAGACCAAATACATCACCGACTTCACTCCTAAGGTTCCTCTTACCTCAAATGAAACCGGAACTCTCCGATCTATTCTTCGGAATCGACGAAAGCATCCGTCAAAGGTCACGCCCAAGCGTCTTCGCGTAACATGTCGACCCAAGGCTGTACGCTTTACAGACGACACGATCAGTCCGAAACCAAGAACACGTCTAGGTCTAGATGTGCCAAAACAGATTAACTATGACGAGGAAACGGGAGAGGCCATCCCCCCGACCCAGGCATTTCAGGAGCAACGCCCTCATTGGACTCTTGGATGGCTCAACATACCACCTGCTCCCGCCGAGGAACCACCCAAAAAGACCACATTCAACCCTTTTAGCATTGACGAATGTCTCCGCCGCCGCCGCTTAGAAGAACACGATGGACGTGACTTTCATACGCGTATCAGAGAGATATTTGAGCTTCCCTCCATTGATCTCCAGATCAGTGACGACTCAAGGGCCGGAATTGACCATGAAGTCCAAGAGGCCACCCGGAAAGCTGCTGAAGAGGCTCGTTTGGCTGCTGAGGCAGTGCGGCTTGAGGCGGAAGAAAAGGCTCGGAAAGAGCGCGAGGAACGCCTCGCTCGATCTGGAGGACTTCGCGAGCCTAATCAGACATTCGTTGCACCAGTCTCACCAGAATGGCACACAAGGGCAATGAACACACTCAACGCTGCATCGTCCACGAGCCTTGCGAAGTCTGCCGAGGGTGTTGATCTCCGAAAACACGACTTTGCCAAGATCGTGTCCTCAACTGAATGGCTAAATGACGAAATTGTCAACGCATCTCTTGTCTGGCTCGATCGAGCTATCAACTCAGCTGCCGGCATTAAGGATGTCAAGCGGAACACGCGCAAGATCTGGACTCCGGGCTCATTCTTTTTCAAACGCCTTCAAGATCAGGGTACCGGCAATACCCAGAGGACCCTGCGCCGATACGGCATAGAGAAAAGAAATTTCCTCGACATCGACACTATTCTCTTACCCATTTGCGAACATTCGCACTGGACATTACTCGTTATTCGGCCCTCCAAGCGAACTGTTGCCCACATGGACTCGATCAATGCAGGTGGCAACCGTTCTTACACCGCGCGTGCCATGGCGTGGATCCGAGACATTTTGGAGGAAAAGTTCGTTGAAGATGAATGGAAGACCATTCTCCACGAGGCTCCTCTACAGAACAATGGCCACGACTGTGGTGTTCATACTATCACTAACGCCATGTGCCTCTCCTTGGGCATTAGTCCTATTGAGGCATACACGGCTGATGACATGCCCACTCAACGTATTCGCATCGCTTGCATGCTTCTCAACGGCGGGTTTACAAACGATTTTGACCTCCGAGTTTATTAGGATTCCAATACCGCGTATCGGATAACACATATCAAATATAGACTACTTAATCATGGCTTATGGAAGGGGCAGGCATGGCTTTTTTGTACAAGGCGTTCAGGCAGAGGAAGTACCGGGGACAGTACCGGGGAAAAGTGTTTCGGGTGAGATACCACTGCATTGCATTCATTGTCGGAGTTATAGCTATCATTTGATCCACGAAGGAACGACTGTTGGTCTAGCCTAGCCGCAGTGCTGGATGAATAAGTACATAAATACAATTCTCATTAGCCAATTTTCTCTGCTCTGTATCATGAAGCATGCTCGTGATTAGGTGCCTAGCCCATGATAAGACTTGGTCTTTCTTATGACTGTTTCATAGAAAACATGAATCACCTTCTAGACTCCCCTGCTTACGAGGCTTGCATTTGCGTGTTACCACAAATTTTCCCGTGTTGACCTCTGGTCTGCCACAGACAGCAACCTGGGTGTGCTGTGAGTGGCCTGTAAATAACCACAAACCTGAGAAGACAAGACCTGAAGGGTTCTGTGTGCTTTTGGGCAGTCTCGAGAGAAGCGCGAGCCAAGAACTACATGCCGAAGGCGACGATCACGCAGATTTCTGAGCCATTAGCGTGCCATTGTATTCCGCATTCCCTTACGTACAGTTGCTAACTCGTCAGCCATAAGCGAGCGTCATAAACGGGCGTCAGAGACAACAGCAACAACGGGTCTGTGATGCCATCCCCCACAACACCACAAGCCAAGTGGGCGATACGTGGGCCTCTGAGTCTTATTGCGACTATGGGATCAAAGTCGTGTCGTGTCGTCCCCTCTCTTACTATTCTATTACGCCGAGGTCGGCCATCGATAAGTTTCAGTGTCACCATCTGACCCTTCGCTTGGACGATCGAATGGTTGGGTCGAATTGAGGAGTTTCTCGTGGCCCAAACATGTGTCAACAGTAGGCGCTTGAGCCGGCGCTTCTATTCGGGAGGCCAAATGTAGCAAAACTTGGTGATTCGCTCAACTCGGTATGGCTATAGGCAAGAAAGGACAAACCCAAAGGCCGGGACGCTACCTAGAAGAATAGAACCTTCATTCAGCCACAGCACAGGCACACTGGACGTCCACCTTGATCGCCCTCAAAACGAGGATAGCTCAGATGTGCTGCCAGAGAGAAAGTTCGATTCCAACAGAAAGGATTCTGTGTGAAGTGCTAGTACCTTACCAACCGCCGCCCTCTGTTTACAATACCTAGTGGAAGATAGATCACAGAAGGCTTGGCATTTGTTGGTGGCTCGCATGGGACGGACTCATGGAGACCCTTGGAAAAGCTTGGCAATGGGATTCTATAAAGACTGTGTGTAGCAAACAGATTCCGACAAAGAAAGGCCGGGTCTACCAGGGGCGTTCGAGTAGAACTAATAATAACTGATAACTTGGACGTTCCACCAGGCCCAAAAGCTGAGGCCCATGCAAAGCGGCGCATGCTTGTTAAGTTGGCTCAGGAACTTGGGGCCATTCGAAATAAGGTAGGTAGGTATCGCATCCATGGCCACGGTACGCCGACACTAATAGGCGCGTGGTGATCCAGGGTCCTCAGCCGCAGGGCACTATTCAATATGTGGAAGCGGTTTTGCCACAGGCAATGCACCAGAAAGAGGCGGATCGAGAAATAGGCCCGTCAATATCCACGCCCTAGGTAAGTGACGATAGCCGGTTCTGGTGTTTAGACGAAAGTTGAAATGAGCTGAAGGCAAAAGGTTTCTGTTTGTTGGTTTGTTTGTCATACGCGCGGTTTGCTGTAGACGAACCAGACTTCGATAAGTCAGATGCCTGCCTGCCTGCCTGCCTGTCCTGAATGACACGATCTGTATTTTACCAATCGGGGCGGTGCGAAACGATGTTACCAACTTTTACCGCCTATTGAATTGAACTTATGGGTATCGCATCGCGTCCACAACTACAGGTAGCGACTCTGTGTAGGCAGGCAGGCTACGGAGTTGGTCCGTCCGGTCATCGTTGATTCTTCTCACGATCCTTCTACCGATGCGGACCGATCTTGGAAAGAAATAGAGATGCCAGGGATACGACACCATGTTAAATGTCGCAAATATACACGGCGTCGCCCGCTTACTGGGCCGCGCGCTGTTGGGGGGGGGGGGGCTTT
>JAAOAR010000840.1:0-24235 GCA_013395995.1 Fusarium pseudoanthophilum | reverse complement strand
CCCTCCCTTCGTGTGAGCACAAATATTGGGCATTGAGCATTCACCGGTTGGGCTGAGCGCCAATAGCTGCGGTTGATGCCCAAAAGGATCTGCAGGGCTTCTCGGTTCCAGAGACAAAAAAGAAAAGAAGACCTTCGGATTTCCATATTCGTTCTCACCGCGGCGGGTATCCTGTCTTGTTTGGTCGCTAGTAGGTTTCACCACCCGTGATATTTGCTTTTCGCTCGTGGTCTAGAACACTTATCCCCCACGAGATAATCGCGAGGTTGGGCAACAACTGGGGATTATTGTTAAGGCGGGTAACAATTTCAGAACTCTCTGAGATTTGCCGGTAGTCGCGCGCGTAAGCCACCAATGCGCAGGTTATGTGCTGAGAGGACACCAGTTGAGGAGGACAGATAGTCCTAGACGTGCCCCTTGGGCTGCGAGAGGGTGCCGAGGAACCGAGAGCGAGATCCTGCTGAGGGGAGCACCTGGAAGACAGCCATCAAGCCCGACGAAAGCTTGCCAATGTTGGTATGCAAGTAACCCAGAAGCCCTGGATCTGTGGGTTGGTAATGTCCCGTATCTGGCTTGATAACACAAGCGTCACAATGCAGAAGACGTGATGTAAAGATAGACTCATATAGTTAAATTCAGACGCTTCAATGCTTTCTATACTATCCCAAGCACCATTTTGAGCACAAGTCATGAAAGACGCATATCGACTAGTAAACTTCAAGGACGTATCGTCCCTCCTCCTTGAGCTTCTCAATCTCCTTGCGAGGATCAATCTTCTTGCCAGCAGCCTTGGCCTCGTGAGCGATAGCCTCCTCGAGCACCTTGGTCACATCAGGTACAGGCCACGTAGGACCGCAGAGGTAGAAGCTACCCTCGTCCTGTATGTAGGCCTTTGCGATCTCCTTAAGAGTCTGACGCATGCGGTCCTGAATGTAAATCTTCTGAGGCTGGTCACGAGAGAAGGCAGATCCGATAAGAGTGACAACACCAGCGGCCAGATAGGCCTCCCATTCCTCACCATAGAGGTATTCCTCACGCTGGTGGCGGGATCCAAGGTACAAGAGGATGGATCCAATCTCCTTACCCTGAGCCTTCTGCATGGCGCGGTACTGAACAAAGGCGCGGAAAGGAGCAAGACCCGTTCCGAGACCAGCCATGATGAGAGGTGCAGTGTCCTTGGTAGGAAGCTTCATGACGGAAGGCTTGACTGAAGCAGTGACCTTGGCACCAACTGGGAGACGGCTGAGGTAGCGGGTAGCATGTCCGTAACGGGTACGGCCACGAGGATCAACCCAGTCAACCACGACAATCATGAGAGAAACTGAGTTGGGGGTGACAGCCTGAGCAGAGGCGATGGAGTACTCTCGGCGCTTGGCAGGGCTGACAATCTTGATGAGGTCGTGGAAGCTTGGGCGAGCTGACTTGAACTCCTCAAGAATGTCAACATAGGTAGCGGTATCGACCTCGGCGCGGCGCTTCAGATCCTCAGCACCGGCGGGGCTGGCGAGAGCCTCGAGCTTCTGCTTCTCAGTCTCATCGGTAGCAAACTCAGCAAGGGCCTCATAGAAGCGCTTGGGAGGCTTGCCAAGAATATCCACATTCTGGACAAGGGCCTGGAAGACAGTACGGGTCTCGAGGAGAGCAGGATCCTCGCGAGCAGGAACCTGGACGAGCTCGGCAGGGTTGAGGCCATAAAACTCGATGAACTGGTTGACCTCTTCCTCGTCGTTCTCGGCGTGAATACCCAGAGCCTCACCGATCTTGTAGGTCAGACCCGAGTCACCAAGATCAAATTCGATGTGGAAGATGTTGCGGTCGTAGTCCTGAGGAGTAAGTCGGCGGTTCTCCTTGACAGTAATGGTGGAAGTCTTGACAGACAACTCGGGTCGCAGAACGTTCTTGGTACCGTAAGCCTCCTTGAAAGCGAGGGACTTGGCAGCAGCCTGCCAGTCACGGAGCTCGAAAGTCTCCTCCGCTTCCTCCTTGTCGTGGACGACGAAGCTGTTGCTCTGGATCGTAGCAGGAAGATTGGGGTCAACAAAGTCGGCACCAACCTCAGCCCAGGTGGAGGGGACCTCGAAATGACGGAGGCAAAGGCCAACAGCATCCATGGACTCCTCCAGGGTAGGAGGATGACCCTCAGCGAGGATATGCTTGGCGATATCCTCGGGGGTATAGTCAGGAAGAGCAACCTTTAGGAAGGACAGCTCGAGCAGCAGCTTGGAGAAGAGAGGGTCCTTCTCGAAAGCAGGGGAATAGGAAGAGTCGAGGATGAAGAGCTCAGCCGCCTTCTCCCGGAGTCCCTTTCGGAATGCGAGAGGGAGACGCTTCTCGACCTCATCATCCTTGAAGTTGGAGAGCCTCACAATGACATTGCCACCCTCGACGAGACCCTTGAGGACATCAACCTCCTGGAGGATCTTCTCGTCTCCGACGATAATGGTGTTGGCGTCGTCAATGTCGTAAGGGGCCTCGAGGGCCTTCTTGGAGGCTCGGAGGTCACTTCGGACGAGACCACCTTGGGTGAGGTTGTCGAAGATCTCGTTAACATAAACGTTGGAGGTGGATTCTTTGGAGAGCAGGTTGCCGATAACACTGGGAGAGTTGAGAGCAGATGAGTTGTCGAGGTCCCAGAAGGTGAACTGCTGAGCCTGGACGAGAGAAGGCAATTTCTTGGCCTCACCCTCATTACCAAAGATCTTGTGGAGAGTGTTGACCAGACCCTGAGGAGTAACAGTCTGAGCAGGAGTGTACTTGATGTCGAGAACCGCAGGCTCGCTGTCAAATTTACCAGAGAAAGTGACGGCAGTCAGGACATCACTGTAGAGAGCAGACTGGGTAGCCTCATCCTCAACAGCGAGTTCGTCTCTGACCTGACCAAGGACGGCAATGGTACGAGCAGAAGCAGGGATTGCCTTGATGAAAGCCTCCTCAATGAAGGGGCGGTAGATTCGCACGTTGATAACACCAACCTTGGCGCCATCAGAAGAGAGCTTGGCCAGAACCTCCTTGGCCACCTGTGACTCGACGCTGCCGAAAGCAACGAGGACGACGTCAGGGGACTCATGGCCATGGTACTCAAAAGGCTCATAGACTGTGCCAAGCTCATCGTTGAAGAGCTTGAGAAGCTCAACAACCTTACCGGCGGTGTCAAGACGAGTGTTGAGCTTGCTAGCCTCTGCCGAGAGCTTGCTGTACAGATCGGCAACACCGTTCTCGCTCAAAGCATCAACGACACGGAGAGTCTCGCGAGCGACGCGGACACCATCGTATATGTGAAGAGTAGGAAGAAGAGTAGCCAGGAGAGTGGCAAAGATGGACATGTGCTGAGCTTCATAGGTGGAAGTGCTAGCAACAAGTCCAAGACCAAGGTCCTCGGCAAGGCGCAGAGCAGAGTCGTAGTTGGAGATCAGACCCTTGCTATCAGAATAGTCGAGAGCAGCAACATGGGCGACGAAGGGACTGGACACGCCGTAGAGGAGAGAGAGCTGGTCGAGGGTTCCTCGCAGTTGCTGGAGGCTGCCTGAGGGCGCAACCAGGGACTGGGGGATGTGACGCTTGGAGACATCGAAGTCGGGAGAGAAGATGTAGCCCAGAGCGAGAGCACCAGCGCCAATTCGAGTCTGGAGAGGCAGAACCTCGGTGGAGTATCCGTGGATGTTCTTCTCGTTCTTGGAGGCCCACTCCTTGAGTGCGATATCGAGGTCGAAGGTCTCGGGAGAGTAAGAGAAAATCTTATCGGAAAGCTTGTAGGCGATCTGCTGAACGAGGAGTTGAGCGGTCACATAAGTCGGGCCAGAGATCGATGATAGAGGAACCTGCTGGCCGAAAGGGAGACTGGACGACAACTTGTTGAAGTCTGCCGAGTTGGTCTTGGCCACAGGGGCGGATTCTTGGTGAGGCATCTTGAGGGTCTTTAAAGCCAATGAAGGGAAAGAACGAAACCCCGCGGTTGACTACTGACTTGAAAGTCAAAGGAGAAGGTCTACCAACTGAAACTCAAGTCGCTGGCTCTGAAGCGAGATGAGATACTTTCAGGGTGATGAGGACTGAGGAAGAGAGAAGAGGAGGAGGAGGAGGAGGAGAAAGGGCGGAGTCAAAAGAGAAGCAAAAGCACCCTTCAAGAGGCGACTCAACAGAGTAACCGTAAGGAAAGCCATGGCGCCGATTCACTGTATTTTCCCCTGTCTCTGCCCTTGAATTGGACGGATCTTGCTCGGTCTTGAGAATTGTTGATGCTTTGACAGAATCACGCAATTGAACTAGGCCGACTTCGGAAAGGACTTTGATGTCGCAAGATGGGAAAGTGGGATGACAAAAACAGCTGCAGCAGCTTTCGTAGCGTTCTTGGCTTCTGAGTGGTCGTTGTTTTATTCACTACCCCACATGACACTCTGGTTCCCAATGGAGACCCCGAAATTCCGATCCCTCCTGCCGGGGACAACTTTTTTTTTCTAGCGCCCCCGATGGTCCGACCGGCAGTCGGCGATCGTGCAATCGCTTGCCGTTCTTGACCATTGACCTTACTAAGCTTCGGAGGCAACACCGAGATTTCTGAGTATCAAGATCCTATCAATTAACAGTGTTTCGTATTGCTTATGCTACTAGTGTTTGCACGTCTTATTTGCCGAGAGTGTGGAAGAGAGTGATATTAGTCCACTTGATGAGTCAGCTTGACAACATGTTTTGAGAAGGCTGTTTGGAAACTCCTTCAACAGATATATCTCATCCATCACTCGAGATCTTCATTATTTTGAGTAGGCTAATAGTATATGATAACTGTGAGGCTTTACATCAGTTTACGACAGTTCGGTGGTGATAAACTGAGTTGCCATAAACGTTTGTTTCATCTCCATGATAGGGACCCAAGTGCTGGTTTCTCAAATGAATAATATGAATACTAAATCAGTGATCGTTATATATCAAGTAAAAGACTGGGTTGTGCGTCATTCTTGAGACTTCGGCCTTTATAGGAGATATAGCTATTTAAATATTTCCTAGTCATTGAACTGAAGACAACCAGAGTATCTTGTTATCATGACAGTGACTTGGCTTTGCAAACAGCGAGAAAGGGCAGAATTAAAATGTTGTAGTAAAGCTATAGATTATCTCTCCTATGAAACACATGTTTCGTAGCATATGGATAGCGTGGGACCCATGAAATTACGAATAATATCATTCCATAAATATCAAACACCATTATCAACAATACACAACTCAGCGATTGTCGTACATTCCACTTCTCACTGGCTGAGCGGAACACTCTTGGCCATAATATACGACTGAGTTATAGCGTCTATCATTGTGTCTTTTGGATATGCAAATAATTCAGCGGAGAGGAATTTGCCAAGTGATATATGTTTACAAAGTTAGGCCACATAGTGAACTGACGCCCGCACGTTAGTAAACGCCAGAGACTAACTACGAAGTATTCATGTAGCAGCACGCTTGGCAAAATTCCGAGTCATGATCTAGATTGAAGAGCTTTTGCCACCGAATTCCACTGTATGACTTGGCACACACTCTACAGCTGTTGTAGTTTTTATGATGGCCGGTTTCATATTTTGTCACTTACAAGCTGTGTGTTCCTATTCTTTGGTGGGAGACACGCATGCTTTTGTGTACCTGTGGTGAGCGTATGATGCGATCTGGCATATTTAGGGCATCTGAAATACCTTAGCAATGATCTTCAAATGACAACCGTTCATGACGTCTGTCAGGTAAGAGAACCGCATTTCTGGGTTTGCTCGGGATCTTTTAGATCTTGGAACCTCTACCTACAAGAATAGGAACACGAAACAGTGATATAACAAATACTAAAGACTGGTGCTTAGGGCCTGATCATTGATGCCTCCCTACGATGAAAGTAAATGTCTGCCATGAACCCAATCTTGGCTGCCAATAGCTATTTGCATTACGCAAGAGGCGGGCTATTATGTTGCTAGAGAGCTACACACGCTAGCTTCAATGATTACTCAAATACCTCGCTTGGCAGATGGAATTTGCCGATAGCTGGAATACCAGCTTAGGTGCTAAAACACGTATATTTAAACCTACGATGATTATCGGCAGCGTCAAACCGTGTCAGACAAGACAATCCGGCTTCGAATTGTGGAGTACCCGGAGAATTTTGATCCAATGCTCAGGGTCCTGTATGCGTCGTGGTCTGGGTAGAGGAATGCGGCTTATATGTCTGGACCAGACTACTGGGAAGTTAGACCATTTCCGGGCTATATCCTCAGACATCATTGGCCACTACTACAATTACTTCACATAAGGTCAAGGCACGACTCATGAGATGGATCGTCATCGCATCTCCAGATCCGTCTATCGAGGCATGGGCCACCAGCCCTCTCTGAGCTTGACTAGGTGGCCACTGCGAAGCCATCGCGTGGTTTTCCATCGCTTCCTTGCCTATACGGGCGACCATCCGCCCGTTAATGTCTGGCTAGAGCTATGGCCACGCGGCGCCTCCATTCTCTGGCTTCTGGATTCATTGTTCCTGCGTCAAATTGGGTCTGGGTGGCGGTATATCCGGTATTTGACTACGATGTGGCGCTTGCTTAATCGTGGAGCTGGTCATGGCAATGATGCCTCTTCAGGGTCTCGTCCGTTTCGCCCCAGAAACCTGGTATGATGGCATAGAATCATGGTTTGCGCGACAAGAGGCTTCTAGTGCAATCCCCGATTCGTACTTAAGCCTGAAACAAGAACTTCCGAAGTGAACTTGACCTTCTTTCATAACCATCACTCTCATTCATTATCAAAATACACTCTCTTCCCACCTCTTGTCTCTCCTTCTATTAACCTTCACACTATCCTTTGAACCATGGTTCAACTTAAGAGTTTCGCAGTTATTGCTACCACCCTCCTTGGCTGTTGTCTAACAGCACCTACAACTCCTTCGGGAGTCGACAGCACAATCCCTGGCAGCTACATCATTACCCTCAAGTCTGAGATCAAGGCCCCTGCAGTTGAGGCTCATATGAAATGGGTTGACGGTGTTCACAAGCGAAGTCTCGAGAAGCGTGATGGCGACAATGGCGTTGAGAAGACATTTGAGACCGAGGCTGGTTTTCACGGATACTCTGGTACATTCGACGATGAGACAGTGAAGCAGATCAAGAAGAGTCCGGAGGTAAGTTATCTCAACCACAGAAACGTGCTTGATGTCTAACAACTGAAATAGGTCGTCCGTGTTGAGCCTGACCGTAGAGTCAAGTTAACATGGGGCGCTTCCAAGCGTCAAGAACAACCCGTGGAACCAGCACCACCAGCAGAAACGACAAGTCAAGAAGACGATGACACTGAAGATGAGGATGAGGATGAACAGCTTGAGAAGAGAAGCGAAATCAACCAAAAGTCAAGCACATGGGGCCTCGGAACCATCTCACACCGCAACAAGGGCTTCCAGAACTACATCTACCACAAGCAAAGCGGCTCTGACTCATTTGCCTATCTTGTTGATAGCGGTGTCCGTACCACACACAAGGAGTTCCAAGGCCGGGCCAAGAATGGCTGGACAGCCTTCCGAAAAGATTATGTTGACCGATTGGGTCATGGTACTCATGTTGCTGGAACCATCGCTGGAAAGACCTTTGGAGTCGCTAAGAAGGCTAAGATCATTTCTGTCAAAGTCTTTCAGGGAGATTCTGCCGATCTCTCTGTCATTCTCAACGGTATTGAGTGGGCCGTCAACGATATCATCAAGAAGAAGAGACAAGAGTTCTCCGTGATCAACCTCTCTCTTGGTATCGATGGTGTATCTGGGGCGCTCAACGACATCATCAAGAATGCCGCCAAGTCCGGAGTCATCTTTGTGGTCGCTGCCGGAAATCAAGGTACAAATGCCAATACGAAATCTCCAGCTTCAGCCCCTCAGGCCATTACTGTTGGAGCCATTGACAAGAACTGGAGAATCCCCAGCTGGTCAAACTATGGCAGCGCTGTAGATATGATGGCACCAGGTGTCGATGTCGTTTCTGCCTCGTATCTCAGTGACAACGGCACCTACATTGAGAGCGGTACCTCTATGGCCACTCCTCATGTTTCTGGTCTTGTACTGTACGCGCAGTCCGTGTACGGCATTACCGGCGTTGACACCACAACCAAATACATCAAGAAGTACGCTACTAACAGTAAGGTCGTCGGTAGTCGCCGAGGCTCACCAAACCTGATCGCCAACAACAACAACTTTGCTCAAAGCAAATGATTCTCGATTCATATAGCTTGAGTTCGACATAAAATAAGAAACTGCGGACAGGAGGGATGATCAAGCAAGGCGTTTTGGGATTGAGAATAAGCATACACGGGATAGCGATTGTTTTGTTTTTACATAGACTTTGATTCGATCTTTACCAATATATATCAATACCAGCTATTTTGACCTGGGAGTCTTGACGAACTTTTACTCTGTGATATTTCACTGCACGAGACATGTCACTAAAGTTTCGATAGGTTTTGATTCCTCGATGGCCAGAATTCAAGGTGATACAGTCTGAGACCTTCTATTTTCGTGTTGAGTTGGTTCCTCATCGTTCTCAATCTCTCACAAGCTTTTGTTCCACGCTCAGACATGTCTCTGATAATCTCTAAACAAAATGAGTCTCAAAATAGCAGTGCTGTTGAGGTTTGCCCTCTGATTATGGTCCGCCTAACATCCCAATTGAGCATGGATGAACGCGAAGGGTGACGAGCACCGTGTCCATTAAGAGTGTTCCTTCTTATCATCTAGATATATTCGATTTTTGGTAGCTGTTTATTCCTGAGAAGTATAGTGACGGCGTGTACATGTTGATATCTCCCGCCTCACCAGATCTGAGAGAAGCACCGAGAAGGTTGACTTTAGCGAGTGAATAGTGGACCGACTCTCTTTAAGTATCTTGAATAATTAGAGACTGCTACGGAACTTACTTCTGGCTCGCGCAAGGGATCAGAGATGTAGGATAATCTTGAAGAGGGAAATTACAGTGTTGAAGTCGGTGTGCATCCAGCAGCTTCCACAGAAAAGTGGACAGAACGGGCACTATGCTTGTTCGCGTTAGAGCAAAGCCAGACCTGCACGGTTAATCGAACCCCTGCTTGGATCTTGAATACATCCATACTTCGAAGAGATGTTCTTTTTGGGGAAAGCCGTAGTAAAAGTTCTAGCTCTATTAGCACGAAAATATGCTAAGATAAGTCAATCTATTGTTCCTCCGCAATCTGTAAATTTTCAAATGAGTTCTTGATATTGGCAATAGTACCTAGAAATATTGATGAGGTTGGCCAAACACGGATTTAGCACTAGATCCTAAATCCGTGGCCCGTTATGGAGTTATATTATGAGTTCCGACACTGTAAAAGTATTACAAAACTCTTCAAGTCGCCATTTAAAGTAACCCTACTTCATAGATCTGTCGGGACTTGCCAACGGATCAACCGCTGTATAGTATTTCAGGCAACCCCCTCACATTTTTACCTCGATTCCATTTCAAGGTGTTGATTCCTGGGTTTCTTCAACTTTCCACTTACAGCCTGAGATAGTCAGCCACTCTCGAATAACATGCATCTCATCCTCACTGGAGCCACTGGCCTCGTTGGCTCTGGCGTGCTTGACGCGATGCTCAAGTCGAAGGAAATCACCAAGATTTCAATACTGAGCCGCAGACCAGTGCCTATGGCAGCAGGTGATCCCAGAGTCAATGTCATCACCCACAATGACTTTACGCGATACAATTCAGAGGTCCTTGAGCAACTCCAAGGCGCAAGCGGTGTGGTTTGGGCGTTGGGTATCAGCCAGCTCAAGGTGACAAAAGAGTAGGTTTGCATTCAATTGCTTATGGGCCAAGTTTGTATAAGCTGACAAGGTGCGGCAAAGCGAATATGTCACCATCACCAAAGACTTTCCGGTTGCTGCTGCGAAAGCCTTTTCCAAGATATCACCTACCAAGGAACCTTTCCGATTCATATACGTTTCTGGCCATGGAGCTACCCTTGAGCCGACTTCATTTACACCCATCTTCGGTCGTGTGAAAGGTGAGGCTGAGAAGGCACTTTCTGAGCTGCATGCGCCGTCGAAATTCCACGTCGAATCTGTACGTCCTGCTGGGGTAGATGCTACAAATCATGAGGCTATCAAACCATATATTCCCAACCCTGGTATGCTCTACAACGCTATGTATTCGCTCATGGGTCCCCTCATGAGAACCGTACTTCAGTCGTTGCATAGCCCGACGGAGAAACTTGGCCCTTTTCTCATGAATATGGCGATAGGGAAGTATGACAAGCCGTTGGATGCTGGAGGAAGCGGTATCTCCAGTATCAACGGTTCGAGGATACTGGAAAATGTAGCGTTCCAAAGGTTGTATGAGCAATGACAGATCTTTGCAACGATGGAGAGTTGTTCGGCAGTGGAGTTTTCAAGAATGGTCATGTAACGGCTGTGGTGGAAATGATCCCATAGATGAAGCTTTATATCGGTGATTGCTGTATGGTGTAGTTGTTCTCCAGCATTAAGTGCTGACGTACGCGTCTTTTACAAATGTTACCGCGACTCACATTCGTCGAGGTTCTAGAGGGTCTAGGAGCAACAGAAGCGGGAAACGGGGAGGTCAGCTTTATTACCTACCTACCCAGATAAGACTAGGCTCGTCAAGCCTCCGCCTTGATTGCAGGTATACCTATCTCTCGTGTCCCTATTTGCTGAGAATATTTATTTAGTCGGGGCTTGGTCTTGTAATTTTGTTCTTTTTGCCTCTGTTTCTTCCATTTTTGTTTCATTTCCTTGGCCGTCTGCCATGGTGCATCGCCAGAGGGCGTACACGTGTGCCTCACAACTAGGTATTTACATTTCTTCATACCTAAGACCTTGTACTGAGGCACGTAGTTTTCAAGTTTATATGTATATGCCTACCTTAACTACCTGTTTATGCAGTTTCGGTAGATGCCAAGCATCTTCTTTCTCCACGCAATTTGGATCACAGGCTAAGCTTTTTACTCATCAGCACTTTCCCTGTCATGATGTTCTTGGCCTGAGTCATCACATTTATTACTCACACATCAGGTCGGCGTCCAACGAAAGAGTCACTGAATTCAAAGACCTTGATCAATTCTTTATCTCAGCTACGCTGTTCAACCAACGATCTTCATAATTTCAACGCTACAACGCCGGCTATAAAAACTTCGTCCATGGCTCTTCCCTAAACCTTGTTGGAAGCATCCTTCTCGCTCTGGTCAGCGTCTCGGGCGTCTTGCTCGACAACTTCAGGGGGATCCTCGATCTTGGTCATCTTGTAGATGATCATACATGCGAACAAATCACCGGAAACGTTGACAGCCGTACGGAAGCGGTCAAGGAACCAATCGATAGCCACGATTACAGCATACATTTCGGTGAGCTCGACATTGACAGAGCGAGCAATCATGACCGAAAGAACAAGCGAGGCCGAGGGAATCGGAGATACACCGATAGAGGCCAATGTTGACAGCAGTGCAACAATGACGTAGTCGGCAGGCCCGAGGGTTGTGCCTTGTGTCGCAGCCATGAAGACAACGGCAGCAGGAAGATAGATGGCAGTGCTGTTGCTATGTTAGCCTTGCACCATGGGAATTACGAGGCAGCGACTTACCCGTCCATGTTAATCAGACAGCCCAGAGGACAGGAGAATTTGTAGATGGTGGAAGGAATACCACGGTCCTTGGCGCATCGAAGAGTGACCGACAAAGTGGCAGCAGACGAAGCAGTTCCCCATGCAGTGATCCAGGCAGGAGAGATCTTGATCCAGTACGAGTAAGCATTCATCCTGGTAAAGGCGAAGAATATGATGGGCACAATGATTAGGATATGGATGAGCATGGTGGACAGGGTGGCACCGATGAGAAGACCTAGATTCTTGCCGATCTCGCCAATGTCAAGCTTCATCAGGTTGGGCAGAATCAGGAAGAAGACACCGATAGGGGCCACCGCAATGAGGAACTTGATGATCTTGGTGATCATACGTTCAATCTCCTCTGTAACGCGAATGATGGGCGAGCGAGGGGATTCAATGAGGTATCCGACGATGATGGCAGTGATGATGACTGCCAGTAACTCGTCTTCGGCCAACGCCTTAACCACATTCGAGGGGATCAAAGAGAAGAACATATCCTGTACAACCACGGGGATGCTGCGTTCGTTTTCTTTGAGTTTTTCCTCTTGGTCTTCATCAAGTGCGCCAGTGCTGACCACGGAGTATTGTTTGGTCCAGACGAGGCCCATCATGATACAAGATAGTGTGATGGACACAAGAGTGGTGATGATGTAGTATCCGACAGTCCATCGAGCGAGAAGAGAACCCCCCTTGCCCATCTCTCGGAGCCTGGTCACAGCGAGCAACATAGAGCAGACGATCAAGGGAAGGACTGCAACTGGTCAGCGGCTGACTCTCGGTCGAAGAAGCCGTTGCTGGCTTCAACTTGATAGGGAACTTACCAACTGCCTTAAGGGCTCTTAGCCACATGTTGCCAATGATACCGACAAGGATGGGAGCAGCCTCCGGAATATCGTCGACCTGAGTAGCGACGACAACGCCGATGGCGATGGCGAATATGGCAGCTACGATGATTTGAAGAGCTGAGCCGGGTTCTTTGAAGCTATGCCACCACGGCTTCTTTACAATCTCCTCCTGGGCATGGTCGTGAGGAATGTCGCTGCTGGAATTGGTAGGCACCTGTACCGGGCGTGCCTCGGAGACATCCTTGAACTCATCTTTGGTGGCCATTGCAAGAACAGCAAGCCTGGCTTGAGTTTCAAAGACTGAAGACAAGACTAGGACCGTGGAGAGGTTTTGGCAAGAGACGGAATGGAGAAGAGGACTGGCACTACAATTCCTGGCCAACGTCAAGAGCACACCTCAGCTTTTATACCTCATGGCGCTCTCTATCGCCAAGCCAACCTGACTACATGGGAGCAAATGTTATGGAGCATCAAGAGATTCTGTCAGGAGAGCGACACCAGGGCATGAATGAAGTGCCCAGAGAATCGCGTGCCGAAACCAGCAAAGATGCGACACATTGGAAGAAACACTCGAGCTTGGCCTGTCTAAGAAGAGAAGGTGAGCATTACGAAATTCTTTCCCCATCGCCAAGACAACAAGCATCAACTCCTTGGTCTTGATAACCTGGTAGCTCGGGTAAGCCGACTCAGAGTCAACTGTTGGCAGACATTGTGGAGAAGACCAAGGAGTACTGGTTGATTGAGAGTTAGGATTTGCCCGAGGAGGCGACGATGCCAAGAGAAAGTGCAAGCGGACGAGTCGCTCGAAAGAAGAGCCAAGAGAGCCAAGAAGTCGAGGCACTCTTCCAGCCCATAACATGTTGTACATTCTCCCCAAGCCAAGCCGCCACACACGACAGAGTACCATGCATTACTAGGATGAGCCCCATGCCTCAGAGATGGGGATTGCACAGACGGGGCATGACTGCTGGTGTTATCTAGCCAAGCACGAAGTACATTCTAAGATGTTGCATGTTTTACGAAATACCAAGAGTGATAACGCAGTGCCGAGACTTGCTCAAGTCCCGCGTATCTCAACGAGAGATAAGGTGTCAGGGATCTGCCTCGTTGTTTGGTGCTTGAGATAGCAATCATCCAGCAATGATAGCTTACTTCGTGAAGCAGCATCACGTCAATCGACAAACCCCCAGAGGCGGGTGAGCGATGTGGCGTGTTTAGGCTACTCGACGAGCGATACTATAAACGCAGGATGACTAACGGCATTACCTGGTGGCTTAACCAATTCTCGTACCTGAAGCGGTAAATGGTCTGTCTCACCATCATGCACTCCTCGGACAAGAGCACACCACGATAGGAGCTCCGGGGAGGTACGGAACGAATGAGAAGGTGATTGGGACCAGTAGGTTCAATGATTTGAGCAACGGCGTCGTCAATACAGGGCTACTGTACTCTCGCTACCGAAGCACCAGTTCACCAATTTTAAACCAGCGGTCTCCAAGAAGCCCCAGAATGGGTTTTCACGTCTCCACCTCAGGAGTTTAAGCAAGGGTCCCGGTGTGCCTGCTCATGTTTCCCCCTGGGAGTGAAACTCTAAGCTGAACCCTGGCATCGTTTTCTTGTAACCAAATTTGGGCGTTGTTCTCCATGGGCTTTGCTCCAACCGCGCTCCTATTCTGGAGTCCATTGGATTGTTCAGGAAGTCTCTGACTCCCCTGGCGGCTAATTTGTGGCCAGACTTCCTTGCCAGCTATCGAATATCTCTCAGCATCACAGTGCAATAGTACATTGCCTAGCTGGCTTCGCTGTGGATATATCTTGTACCTCGTTCTCTTGGCTGACCGTGTCTTGGATCATCACGTGGACCATTGTAATGTTCCATCGAGGATCCATGCCACCCATCGCCTCGGAACGATCTCATGCAGAAGCAAGACTCCCAACTCCTCAATCTTGACCCAAGCCGTACGCTGTAAAGGAATCCTGCGAGTGTACAGAGTATATGGGGAGTTCTCCGGAAGGCTGCGTCAGGAGATAACCGGGCATGACATTCTACAATTGCCGCATGAGGCGATTAAGCATAACCGGACTCGGGCCCCGAACGAATCAATCATCGCAGAGGCAACCTGTATCCTACACGCTAAGTAGCCTGTTTAGAGTGCCTAAAACTACCTTAGCTTCCGTGCAAACGCCTGCTACCCCAAAAATGAAAAGGTTCTGGAAACTTACTCAGAAGAGTCGACTACGCCTTATGTCGACATTTGGGGGTCACTTGTATTTCGGACAATACGACAAGGAGCAGTTCCCCCCCTCGAGCGGTGCGCGCCAACTTGAAGATTCCAATACCTCGTTTCGTCTTGCTCCAGCTTAGCGCTATATTCATCACAACGAGGGATATTTGCGAATGGCCAAGGGTGCTGGAGTATATCCCTCTATAGCTCAGTGCCCGGCCGATGGTACGGCCAACGTTCGACACGGGCCTCTTCACTTTGGAGAAATGGCGTATAATCCCAGGCAATTGAAGCGAATATGCCTTCACCCCGCAGAGCATCGACTTATTACGTTTAAATATCCACTTAAGCCCACTGAATAAAATAGTTGAATAGAACGGCTTGACTCGTCGTCAAACTCATCCGACCTGGAGCTATCAAATGGCGCATGAGTGCATCCTGTTCCTCTCCGCAAAAGATACCTACAATGGGGGTACTGACAGACGATGGAGAAAGGCAGCGTGAAGGCATCTGATGCGATAGCGAACAGAACAACCTTGAAAGTCAGGATCTCGTCTGCGGGCGTCACTGTGCTTGGCGGGTAGTGAGATTGGGAACTGATCATTCCACGAAGGGCATGTGGGAAAGTCTTGGAAAAGTCTTGGGAGATACGTAGATAGAAGGGCTTGGAGGAGGATGGTTGGGGAGTTGGAAAGCTTGGTATTGGGGTCATAATCGCAGACACTCACCCAAATTGCAACGTCAATCCGCTTATAGCCGTCTCTGGCCTTTGTCTTTTGCCCCTCCCCCAGACGAAGGCCAAGAAGACAACATGGTGCTGATTGGGTCCCCCGCAACGCAGGGAGGTTTCTTGTTCCTTCTAAGATGACGAGTTGGGACTGTACGTAATGGAATACCAACAATCAGCAACTTCTCCGCAATTTCCTGGAGTTGAGACAAGCTCGGACATGTATGTATGTATGTGGAGGATAGAACTTGTGAAAAGCGTATTGTCTTGTCGTGTAAGACGACTGTCGGTTGTCGTTTATAAGGTTCAGGTTTACGACAAGCCCATGTTCTTACAGAGTATCCGTAGTGCCCCGAGAATCAGCCATTGGCCCGAAGGAGGGAGGACATGGGCAGTGCGGCAGTCTTGATACTGCCTCCCCGTGATGATTTGCCTAACCAATAGGACTTTTGATGCCCTGCCAGGTTGCTCCCGACTTGTAACCGGAACTCAATAACTACTGATTTCTGTTGAAATGCCTCTGGCGAGTCCGTACCCAGATCACGCGAGCTGACATGAGCTTTGGCCAGGTACAGGTACATTGGAGAAGAAGCCAACTGACTAGACTTAGTACTTACTGTACCTGACTGAGGCCCATCAATCTGGCCAGGCCTGGCAGTTCTAGTCGGACCATCCTTCGTCACCATTATTTGACTAAGAGATTTGCGAAATTGTCTTGGCCAAATTCAGGGAGTCTGGCTTCTGCTGTTTTTGTTCGTTTTTTCTGTGAAGGATCGTAATCATTATCTATCGGGGATTTCTTTAGTTATTTTCAGGTGACATAATGAAGGGAGGAGACATGGTCCCGTACGTCAGGTATGGGATATACCTCTAGATCATGTTCTTTGAGAGAAGAAGATGAAAGAAGCTTCGGAGTAATGAGTATATTTTTGGTACAGACTCTGTATCGGCGATACACAGCTGCGAATATGATGATAGGTATGCTTATGTACGTAGTATGTTGTTGACGTTGAAGAGTTGCCCAGACAATTACAATCACGTAGGCCCAATTGTCTGCTTGTACTATCTTGAACTGGAATTGTCCCCATTGTTTTCAAGGTTTTGAGGCAACAACTTATGGAAGGCACGGGCTGACGGCACAAACGGCGCATTGAGCGCTTGACTGCTTTAGGACTAGCTCCCGTTGCTCTGCCGGTAGGTCCATACCTATTCACCTTGTGCTGACCGAGAAGGTGCAGCCAGTCGGTTGATATTCAACGCTGGATTGTACACCCCCCTCGATCGGATTGTGAACCCCCAACTAAGCCTAATTAGGACAAGCCCCTTCGGTTAAAATGGCACGGGCCACAAGCTAAGCCTAGAATAGAAGGAGGCTCACGTGACTTTATTTTTTCCCCTTAACGCTACAGCTTTCTTCCCTTCATCAACACCAAAGGCCAATTTCACCATTTTACAGTTAACAACACAGTCGCATTTGCCGGTCAATTACAGTACAGAGGAGTAGCCAATAGTTCAAATACGCGTGCCTACAGCGGCAGCCTTCCCAATCAATCCCAAGCAGCCTATTCGACTCTTACAACAGCCCAATTTCATGTTCGTCAGTATCAGCCCTCTTCGCGATAGCTTCAATTGAGTCAAATTCGCCTTGCAAGTGATGTGTTCACTTCAGGGCTGCCCTGACCAATCAGAGGCCTTTGTCGCGGATCTAGTCCCAATTAGGCTTAGTTGGGGGTTCACAATCCGATCGAGGGGGGTGTACAATCCAGCGTTGGTTGATATTGGGCAGGTTCCGAATAAAGGAACGAAACACAAACTCACATAAGGTGTCTAAGACACGAACATTTTTTCCTCTAGCATCACTCTTTTGCCCTCACAGCAGTCAAACGTGGCTTTTCTATGACCAGAACATGAGGCACAACAAGAAAGTCATCGCCAATATGAAACTGCACTAGTGACAAAGCATCATGACGAGAGAGTCATCATTTGCGACATTTGTGCGGTTTTGGCCACGACGCAATGCTATTAAATGCTGGCCGTGGAAGCGGCTCGATACAGCTAGAAATCACTAACTTTACATTCATAAGACTTAACAACATTGTTGATTCCTTTCCCCCCCTTTTTTTTTAGCCCAAAACAAAAACACCTGGCAAACGCTGGTGTGCTCAATCACCCAAGGTGGATACAACAACAGAAACGTTCTTCACCAAGCACTTGTCATCCTATATTTCGTCGCATCACAACACACAACGCTCAACTGTGAAACACTCCAAAAATGGCTTCCACGGAAACTGTTGTCACGACCTCCTATCTCCTCGGGAACCTGCACTGCCCGACTTGTGTCACTTTGATTCGCTCCCTCTTACACGATGCCTTTGGCGACAATGTACTCTGGGTTTCCCCAAATCTCGTTACCTCCGTTGTTACAGTCGAGCACAAAGAGAACTCCTCGGCTTCGGTTGCCAGCATGCAAAGGGTCCTTCAAGACGCTGGCTTCGAAGTCTGCGGCCTCAATACAACCGCCAAAACTGCGAATGATCTCTATCGCACGTCTCAGGTTGAAGGGGAGAGTAGCCGTGTCGCCGAGCATTCCGATGGCTGGTTGGATTCCTTCTTTCACTTTTGGCGCCCACAAGTATCACCTCTGGCGATAGAGGCCGCTCGTGCTGCTCACCTCGAAAATTGTGAAGCATGTAAATCCGACAAAATCCCCGGAAAGTCACCATCTGATGTCAAGGAAGAACTGATTCGGGTTTCTTCTGTCATTTCCGATACCCCTACCAGACGTTCTTCTCTGCCGTATCCCCTCCAAAAGGTGGTTACAGAAACATCCCCCACTCCATCATGGCGAGTTACACTCTCTGTCGGCGGCATGACATGTGCTGTTTGTGTCAACACAATCACGCAGGAGATGGAGAAGTTTCCCTGGGTCACAAAGGTCGCTGTCAACCTCGTTTCCAACAGCGCAACCATCGAATACACAGGCGGTGATCGAGCACAAGAAATTGTTGATGCAGTTGAGGACCTCGGATACGATGCTGCAATCGACGAGGTTGTCAATCTACAAGAGAAAAAGGCTCAGGCTGATGAGCGTGAGGTCGAAGTGAGTGTCGACGGCATATTTTGCCAGCGATGCCCAGAACGAATCGTCACAACCCTCAAGGCTCTTGCCCCAGGTCGACTCCAAATCTTCCAGGAGCCTACCACTCAGAATCCTATTCTAAGACTACGATATACCCCTGATGCTCCTAGATTCACAATCAGGCAGATCTTGCAAGCCATTGAAGCAGCCGACGACTCCCTCAAAGCCTCCATCTACCATCCCCCCACACTCGAAGAGCGATCTCGAATTATCAGAGCCAAGCATCAGCAAGCTCTGTTGTATCGTGTGATACTTACCCTCATTTTCGCTGTCCCTACCTTTGTTCTCGGCATAGTTTACATGAGCCTGCTGCCAGATTCCAACCACGAAAAGATGTACCTCATGGCACCTTGGGTATCCGGGCTCAGCCGCCTCGATATCAGTCTTTTCGCGCTTGCTACGCCGGTGTACTTCTTCGCCGCTGATGTATTTCACGTCCGGGCAATCAAAGAAGTTCGAACAATGTGGCGAAGGGGAAGCCGCATGCCTTTAATTCAGCGCTTTTACAGATTTGGTAGCATGAATATGCTTGTTTCACTGGGAACAAGCATAGCCTATTTCTCCTCAGTCGCACAGATGATTGCCGCAGGGACGTCTCGGAGAGAGCATCATAAATCTAAAGCCGAGATGTATTTTGACTCCGTCGTTTTCCTGACACTGTTCCTTCTCTTAGGAAGGCTCATCGAGGCGTACAGTAAATCCAAGACTGGCGATGCAGTCGAAATGCTAGGCAAGCTTCGTCCAACAACAGCTCTCCTCCTTGAAAAGGACAAGGCTGGGGGCCAGATCACTAGCACCGTGCCTGTTGATCAACTTGACTCTGGAGACATAATTCGTGTGCCTCATGGCGCATCCCCTGCTGCCGATGGCATTCTTGTCAGTGGAGAGACCAACTTTGACGAATCGAGCCTCACTGGAGAATCTCGGCTCATCAAGAAGACGGAAGGAGATCAAATCTTTGCTGGGACAATCAATAAGGCAGCAGCCGTTACCATGCGTGTCACGGGCGCCTCCGGGCAATCGATGCTAGACCAGATCGTTCAAGTTGTGCGAGAAGGTCAAACAAAACGAGCGCCAATTGAACAGATCGCCGACCTTCTGACTGCCTATTTCGTTCCCGTCATCACTCTCATAGCAATCCTCACCTGGATCATCTGGATGGTGCTTGGCTTTTCCGGCAAGGTCCCGGAACACGAGGGGTCCTCTGACGGTGACTCGGTAGTGTTTGCCCTCCAGTTTGCCATTGCCGTTTTTGTTGTTGCTTGCCCATGTGGCCTCGCACTTGCAGCACCCACAGCCATCTTTGTAGGCGGAGGTCTTGCGGCTAAGCACGGTATTCTTGCCAAAGGTGGTGGTGAAGCGTTTGAGAAGGCGAGCAAGATTGATTGCGTCGTCTTTGACAAGACGGGTACTCTCACCGAGGGAGGACAGCCGAAGATCACCGATTCTGTACTCTTCCCTGCCACTTCGTCAAGTGAAGAGGAACGCAGCGCTTTTCTGTCAGCACTCAAGGCTGTGGAAGAGAGCAGCAGCCATCCCATAGCCAAAGCGATTGTCTCATTCTGTGGTGACGCTCCGGCTAGTGATGTTCAGAATCTCGAGGAGTTGGCTGGAAGAGGTATGAAAGCCTCATTCGAGGGCTTTTGCAATCAAGAGATGGACATGATTATCGGCAACGAACTTCTCATGCGAGAATCTTCGGTGAACTTGTCACCTCACATCACATCACTTCTCGATACCTGGAAATCCGAAGCCAAGTCAGTTGCTATAGTCGCCACGAAAGCATCATCTGCCGATGCCTGGACACTTGCCGCAGCGTTGTCCATCTCGGATCCGATCCGTCGTGAGACCATTCCTGTCATTCGAGCGTTAATTTCTCGTGGTCTTCAGGTATGGATGTTGTCTGGTGACAACGTCACCACCGCCCGCGCGGTGGCGCAGCGCGTTGGCATACCCTCGTCTAATGTCCTGGCTGAGGTTCTCCCATCGGACAAGGCAGCTAAGATCTCATCTCTCCAAGCCTCTCTCCACGCACGCGGCTCAACGACCAAACGCGCTACTATTGCCATGGTCGGCGACGGGATCAATGACTCGCCCGCACTCACGACGGCCGATGTGGGCATCGCCATAGGAACGGGAAGCGACGTAGCCATTAGCAGTGCGGCATTCGTGCTCGCAACGTCACAGCTTACGGCTGTAGTCACGCTCTTGGATCTCAGCCGCGCCGTCTTTCGACGGATTCGTGTCAACTTTGCGTGGGCACTTGTGTACAACATGCTTGCCGTGCCCGTTGCGGCTGGGTGCTTCTATGCGATCAAGACATCAAGTGGAGAACGCGTAAGGCTGGATCCGGTGTGGGCGGCTCTCGCGATGGCTCTATCAAGCATCAGTGTAGTATTGAGCAGCCTGAGCCTTCGGATTCGGGTTCCTGGAGTGGGATTTCGCTCTCGCAAGGTTGAAATGGAGGAGGAGTAGAGGTTGTGACAGTCATGGTGTAGCTGCGTATTATGCCATCGTTTAGATAGTACGTACGAGCTCAGCCTCCAGTATCTGAAATTCAGGGTTTTCCTAGATATGCACAGCTTACTCTTGGGCTCTCACGCACCTCGTGCCATGCATATGCCATGTTGCCGATCTCATGTTGTGAACCAATAGACGAATTCTCGCAATCACCCTGTCTCGAAAGTTTTAGCCAATGTGATTCTGCTTCGGTCCCGGCGGAGGTTACAAAAAATATGTCATTCACACCATTTTGATTTTTCGTTGGTGTGAGCTGTGAGCTGTGAGCTGTGAGTCGTTGCTCGTCCGAGGGATCCGTCCGTGCAAGCCGTGATGACTTCACACAGCCACGATCGATTAAAATCTGTCCTCACTCAATTGAGCCTGTGCTGTAGCATTATGGAGCATTGCCAATGTACATACAAACACTTAAAAACATGGTTTAATTGAGCAAACTAAAAATATAACAAGCTGAGGTTGAGTAAAGATAAAAGTTCAAAACACGTTTCATTGCGAATGAAACATGACGAGGTTCAATCATGCACTCATCAACCTCGTATCAAGTACATAAAGCAAACTCCATAAAACAAGCTCTACTCGTATTTGTCCGCCACCCGCATACGCAACCGTCTCCATTATGTAGACACCCCCTGGCTCTGAGTTGCGCAATCAAGTATTTTTACTTGAGTCATTCGAGTGAAATGCACTATAATGCAATGTAATTTCATTCTCTGAGAACTGTAGCGATTGCATTCGGCAGTGTCCGCGAATGGAATCTATTTTGTTTGCTTACATCCATACTCTGATCCTCCTTCGGGCTCGTCAAAATCCGAATTCGAAGGATTTGACTGTTTGCGGTAGAAACGATTACATGATTGGTCAAAGTACCAAGTAAGCCTACCAAATTTGGTAACTGGCCCCAAGCTGTAGGGGAGGACCCTGTAAAGGCGCATCAGCAGGCAGAAGGAAGGGCTTATTTTAAGGCACTACTGTATGTACCAACACTAACTGACTTAGACACGGGCATTCACTGTAAGAAAATGGCTTGCAGTTAACCTCGCAAGGATGAAAGAGGCACGGCACTGTTGATGATTCAACACTGACTGGACTGGAGCGATTTGTATTGCAAGGTTTAATAGGTAATAGGTAATACTAAGTTGTAATTTGGTATCTGTATTCTTCTTAGATGTTGTAGTTGTTGTTGGCCCCCAAACATGTATCCTCCATTAAATAACTCCATGATCCAAATCCTACCAAAATGTGGCAGTGTATGATGCCTACTCCTTATCCCGATCCTATTCTTGTTCCTATTCCTATTCCACCATCATATATCCCCGATACCAATCGTGGGGCGTAATGCTTTGTAGAGGCCGTCAAACAACGTTGATACTGCGTAATTCCGAAACCATCCAACCTAGTCCCAATGACAGTGACCCAATAGTAATAATGCACACGCCCCCTTATCCCCGGGGAGGCTTCTGTCTTTCATGCAAGCCACAATAAACGCCGGTCTTTCGGTGGAAAGACTGTAGAGTAGAAAAAATAAACAAAGTGTTTGTAATAGAACAAAGGGAATAATGCTGAGCGGCTTGTCGGCCAACTCATGATGTATCTGGTTCTCTAAGAAAGCAGATGGAGAAGTAAAAAAATATCAACTAAACGCCACGCCAAGGTTTCTTTTTCGATGCGAAAAGTCCCGGATGCAAAGATCGATATAGTAATGCCAAACAGCGGTCCGTGTAACGCCAAGACTATGCATTAGATAGGTTTCGAGCGCGTGCCCGATCGTGGGTAGCCATTTATCGCACAGCGACGCTACCACCGAGAAGACGACCCCACATGCCGCGCCTTGAGCGCTGCTGCTGATGCTGATGCTGATGTTGCTGCTGCTTCTTGGAGGAGGTCTCGTGGAGTTGCTGGTACTGTTGGTACTCATCGGCAGTGATCTCATAAGGAAGCATGCGGCCAGCAGGCATATGAGCCTTGGGGTAGTCAACATCGGGAACGATCTGGACGGGTGAGTCGTAGAGGCTGCCCTGTTGAGACTCATAGTAGTAAGGCTCGGGCTCGGAGGGCTCGAGAGGAGTGGTAGCTTGTGAGTAAGCGCGGCCAGAGGAGACAGATGAGGCGTAAGAGCTAGAAGAGCTGCTGTAGCTGAGACCAGGAGGAGTGAAGTTTCCAGAAAGGTTTCGTGCGTGCTCGGGTGTTGATCCGCGAGAGCGGGAGTGGCCACGAGAAGAGGCAGGGCTGGGATATCGGGTGGAGGCGGCATAGAGCTCCTTCTGTCGTCGCTTCTCCTCGCGGTGTCGGATCTTCCTGGCATGTCGCTCGGCAATCTTGTGGCGGAGGGGCTCAAGGAAGTCGTCGAGGTCACGGTAAAGGTCCTCCTCAGTAATTCGAAGGTCCCACTCAAGAAGGAAGAGAAGCTGCTTCTCCATGAGGTTGACCTCAGTGCGGCTGAAGCCAAAGCTATAGCACTCGGTGGTGATGTGGCTGTAGTTGGCCCAGTGCTTGTTCTTGGGTGAGCTATCGTTGAGGTACTTGGCTGAAAGAATCAAAGCAGCAAGGAAGATGCGGTGGGCGGTGCATCTTAGACCACGAGCCATGGGCTGGAGCTTCGACTTTAGGCGGCCGAGGTAGACCAGTGTTGACATGAGAGTAGGAACCTGGACATTGGAAGAGACGACGAGCTGTGTGATGAACTCCTCGAGGGTGGGGAGAGCTCCGTCTTCGGATCGAACGGTTCGGGGTTCGGGGCTCCTGGGAGGAGTTGGGAGGTTCTGGCGAGGCTCGGCGGGAGCGGGAGGCATGAGAGTCGAGTCGCAGGCAATGACGTTGTGGGCGGCTTGGGCGAGGTATGCGATCATATCGCGACCCACAGGTTGGTAGACGAATTGGTCCAGGGCAGTCTTGTTGAGCTCCTCCATGGTGAGGTATCGTAGTGATGTTGCAGAAGCCATTTTGTGTGTGTGTGTTTGAGGGAGAGGAGGAAAAGAAGTTGTATAAGTGGATGGGAGAGGATGATAGAGATATACTACACGGGAGGGCGGACCGTGTGTAAGTGAAGAAGGTGGGGTGAGGTTGAGGTTCAGGTTGATAGGCCTAGAAAGAATCGACAGGCTGTGAACCTTGACCTATTGCAAAAGCAGAGCAGAGCAAAGCAAAGCAAA
>JAAOAR010000839.1:0-46321 GCA_013395995.1 Fusarium pseudoanthophilum | reverse complement strand
GGGAGGGGGAGAGGATGGTGTTGGGGGGACAGATTACTTTGATGGGCTTGAGGCAGCCTTGGTTGAGGGGGATGTCGCCTTTGGAGATCATGGAGCGGAGGCAGTACTTTGAGGATGTCAGTAGAAGTCAATACTTGGAGGTTGTGAACTTACCATGATGACAGAGTATGAGCAGGTTGGTGGTGCATTAAGATTACCAGAGTGTTCAGGTCCAGTGCCCGTGAAGTCGAAAACAGCATCGCCTGTATCTTTGTCGATGGTAACCTTGAGTTTGAAGGGGATACCATCGTCGTTATACTCTGTCGCTTCAAGAACACCGCCTTCGTGCTTAGCAGCAAATTGTTTAAGAAGATCGCGCACAGATTGAGCAGCGTTGTTCTGGATAGCATGCATGTACAGCTGAACAACAGGCCAAGTGAACTCCTTAATAAGAGCTCTGATCAACTCAATGCCCTTTTGGTTAGAAGCAACCGCAGCCTTGAGATCAGCGATGTTCTCCGTCAGAGTACGAGTACCGCTACAGCCAGGATATGAAGCGGGTTCGTCGTAGAGACGTTTAATAAGACCAGCTTCATCAAAGGCACCCTCGTTGATCATCTTGAAGGACTCGATAGCGGCACCTTCTTGCCAGAGTTCAGTGGAGTTGGGAGGCATAGAGCCAGGAACAATACCGCCAATGTCTGCGTGATGACCGCGGTTGGCGACGAAGAAGATGATCTCTTTGGGGTTCTCTTCATCGTCGAACACGGGCGTGATGGTGGTGATGTCGGGTAGATGAGTGCCGCCGGCTTGAGGATGGTTGCTGATGATGACATCGCCGGGCTTCAATTCACCAGCCTTGTATCGCTGAGCTTGGTATGCGATGGCTGTGCTCATTGAACCAAGATGACTGGGGACATGAGGGGCGTTGGCGACAAGACCTCCATCAGCAGAGAAGATGGCGCATGAGTAATCCAACCTCTCCTTGATGTTGACAGAGATAGAAGTCTTCTCCATCGTATGACCCATCTGCTCAGCGACAGTCATGAAGCGATGTCCGAAAACACTGAGTGTGACAGGATCAACAGTCTCAGTCGCAACATTCTGCTTCTCAGCCTTGTCAACCTCAAGGATAACATGCTCTGGCAGAATGACACCCTTGCTGAGATGGTCAACGACAATGGTCTGGGTCTTGTCGATGATCATCGCAGGACCTGTGATATGCACACCGGGAGACATAGACTTGAGCTCATATACAGGAGTTTCAGTCCAGCCATGATTCTCGAAGAAGATCTCTCGAGAAAAGATTGGCGTAGGGACGGGAGTGAGACCATCGGATTGGTACTTCTTTAGCTCTTCGAAGGGACTGGAGATGTTGAGAACGCGAGATTTGCCGACACTTCGAACACGAACGTCATCGATGAGGATATTGCGCGACTGAGAGAAGCCAAACTCTTGAGTATGTCTAGCAGTAAACGCAACGCCTGCATCTCCTACGTTCTCTGATACAGAGATCATGAGAGAGGTATCACTTCCTTGATAGCGCATGTTGAGGAAGTACTCATGCTCAGTAGTCTTGGCATCAAAGCCTTGAGACTCAAGACCCTGTGCGCCCTTGGAAGAGAGAGACTCAAGACGGGCTTTGATCTCGGGAACGACTTCTTCGGAGAAGGTGATGGCGGAAGGTTCTTGGTTCTCGACGACGACATCAGCGAGAGCCATGCCGTAAGCGGACAGGATACTGGAATAGCATGGGATGATGGCGCGCTTGATACCGAGATCTCGAGCGATGAAGACAGCGTGTTGACCACCAGCACCGCCGAAAGAACCCAAGTTATGGCTTGAAGCTCCGTAACCACGACCTTCACTGAGTGTTCGAATAGGTCGCGTCATTGTCGCATTCGCAATTGCAAGGAAGCCGAGGGCCAGAGTCTCAGGTGTGAATGGTTCACCACCCTCCTTCTCCTTGTTGACGGTCTCTGTGAGAGCTGCGAACTTGTCTCTCACCACATCGCGATCAAGTCGACGGGGGAAGAAGTCAGGAATGATTCGACCAAGGAGGAAATTGGCGTCTGTGACGGTCAAGGGACCGCCTCTGCCGTAACACGCAGGACCTGGATTGGCACCAGCACTGCTAGGGCCGACCTTGAGAAGACCGTTCTCCCAAGACAAGATCGAGCCACCGCCTGCAGCAACTGTGTTGATATCCAATTGAGGAGTCTGAATAGTCACTTCAGCCAAGGTGTTCTCAAAGATATGCTCCAAAGCACCAGAGTATCTCGCGACATCTGTGCTAGTACCGCCCATATCGAAGCCCAACACAGGAGTGCCATCAGCATCGTCGTAGCATGTCCTCGATAGCCCGACGACACCGCCAGCAGGACCACTGAGAACACCCCTCAAGCCAGTGAACTTGGACCAGCTGGTCAAACCACCGTCAGATTGGCAGATGAGGAGCTTGTTTGCACTCTCATCCTCCAACTGGCCCTTGAAGTTCTTGCGGAAGCCATCTAGATAGGCGAACGTCATAGGTGTGAGGTAGGCGTCTGCGACGGCCGATTGACTGCGCGGCACGTACTTGGCCATGGACTGTAGGACCGAAGAAGCAGATACTTTGAAGCCCATTTCTTCAGCGAGCCTTGTTACTTGCAACTCGTGGTCGGGGTATGTGTATGAGTGCATAAGGCCGATAGCGAGGTTCTTAAAGCCTTGAGCTTTAAGTTCTTCGAGATCCGCGCGCACAGCATCGAGATCTGGCTTCTTCATGATCCTGACAACTTCTCCTGTTTGACCAACGACGAGCGCTGGATCTGAAGATACATCGATTGGGCCATTGGAAGGGGCTTCGCTAGCGCCCTCAATGGTGACTCGCTCATCAATCTCCACGACGGTTTCGTAAAGTTGCTTCAAACGACGAACCGAAAGATCAAAAAGATCAGGTCTAGCCTGGTTTCCGATAAGAAGAACATCTCGGAATCCCTTTGTAGCAAGGAACGCTACGCGATCACCCTTTCTTTCGAGGAGGGCATTGGTAGCGACTGTGGTGCCCATACGAATGGACTCAATCGGCGCAAGATCTAGTAATGACCCTTTGGGTATTGTTGTGTCTAGGGCGATCTCTAAGATCTGGCGAATGCATTCTGTGGGAGCATCGTCGTACTCATCAGGACATACTGAGAGGATCTTGAAGACGATGTGCTCTTGTCGACCGGGGACTTCGGCCCAAGCATCTGTGAAGGTGCCACCACGATCGATGGCGATGCGGATGCCTTGAGATGACATTGTGAGAATGAGGAATAGGGTTAAGGAGGGAATAGAGTGAAAATGAAGGGAGAGAGATTGAGATGAGGATGATTTGATGACATGGTTAAGCTTGGACGACTTGAAGCTGTATTATATTAAACAATCCGGGGACATCTCTTCCACTTCCTCAATGTGTAAGTGGAGTGGATTCGCTATCATCGCCTCTAACAAAGTCATTGGTCAGAATGTGCTTAATCATCGGCAACTCCAACAAAGCCGATCAATCTGACCGGCAACTTTGGACTTACCGACTCATCTCCACCACCCTCATCCTCGGTATCACCAACGGCAAATACAGGCGATTACCCCAGACTCGGGGACCCGCAGAGTTTGAGATCAATTCCATTACTCAACGATTTACAAGGATGAGCACACGACGACCGAGAAGACTTCTTGCTGCGTGAGATGGCCCTTCTGTTGTGTTTGAGATTTGGTCTGATTGTGAAAGTAGTTGCCATCGATGCCATTCGCAGAAGATTAAGTGTTCGGGGGATAAGCCTTGTCAGTCTTGTAAGTCGACGGGCAGGGCGGATGAGTGTGAGTTTCCTGCGAATAAGGAAAGGAAGATACCGATTGCTGAGAGGTAAATACCATTCAAATGTTCTCAAGCCATTCTGACGTGTTTTTGGATCATATGAAGTAATCATAACATACTAACATCATGTTCAGTTACCTCAAGAAGCTTGAAGAAGATAGCAGGCGCCTTCAAGCTATCACAACCCATAACCAAACTCCAGAAACCAACCCAACATTCACTCCCTTCGATGATCAAGAAACCCAAATCGATGCACCTCCATCTCTCTCAAAAGAAGAAAGCAATCTCTTCAACCCTCTCTTCGACCGTCAACCCGAAAAGCCCATCCATGAACGATCCTCAGAACCAGGCTTCATCGGCGAAGCTTCATGCGCTGCCTTCAGCAACAGACTCCTATCATGTCTCGACGATACCTATATCCCATCGACAGCTGGCTTGTCAAACTATCATCGAATGAACACATATGGAAGACTGCCGGTAGATCAAGGACCGGAGTTTCCAGAACGGATGCACGTCAAGTTACTTCTTAACGTGGCTAGAAGATTCATAGGGAATTACCATCCTTTGTTTCTGAAAGTTACGTTCATGAAGGAGATTGATGCTGTTTATCGAAGGGAAGTAGTCCCGTCGGCACTGTGGTTGTGCAAGTTTTATGCGCTTATGGCTTTGGGGGAGATATATACGCATAGAAGGGGGGTTGGTGATAATAATAGAGTGCCGGGGACGAACTACTATGTTCGGGCGGTCAACTTGCTGCAAGAGAATCAGGATCTGTATGAAGAACCTTCTTTGATGCAAGTTGAAGTTCTCACACTCCTGGTAAGCCCCATGACCTACCACGGCTCCCCTCACGTCGACTAACAATGAGTCAGGCCTGGGCATCAAACATACTCGGTCGGATACGAACAGCATACTGCTACAGCGGAATAGCCATGCGTCTCGCCCAAAGTCTCGGCATGCACAGGTCCGCATCTCGACACACCACACTTACTCCCGTTGAACGAGAAAGTCGACGGCGAACATGGTGGGTTCTTTACTTCTTCGACCGCTTCTCAGCATCAAAGCTCGGCCAGCCCATTACCGTCCGAGACGATGATATTGATGTTGAGATGCCAAGCATGGATGGTCTGACAAAGGACGAGATGGCGGAGTTTCTTGACCCGCAGAATCTCATTACTAACATTAAGCTTGCTAAGATCATTGGCAATATCTGTAAGTTGTTGCTCTTCTCGTTTTATCTTCTGTTGTGTTGCTAATCTTGGTGTAGTGACACATATTTATGGTATACCTAAAGCTACGAACGGTCTCTATATACATCAAGTTCACGGTATCTTGAAACAGCTTCGAGAATGGCATGATGAACTGCAACCAGATATGCGCGTCAAGGAGCGAGGTACTCCGAGACCCGTAGCAAGTCTTCATCTTGCGTATAACCAATGTATTATACAAACGACTCGCCCTGTCCTCCTCCATCTCTTCAAGACACAGTTTCAACTAGGCACTAAAGTGAGAGAAGATACATCGCCACGACAGAACGTCTCTTCTATCACTCTTGCTTTAGCGGAAAGCTGTGTCAACGCTGCACAGGCATCAAGTCGGATCGTGGAAGGCCTCTTCCTAGATGGTAGCATTGCAACCTTTGGATACTGGGATGCACATCACATATTCTCAGCAGCTATGATCCTTATCATGTCGGCCGTGATGAAACCCACAGCTGTCAACTCAGATCATCTAGAGACGCTACTAAGTGTCCTACGATCTCTGAAGAACGATGGAAACATCCCAGCAGTCGACTTTTGCGAGAGGCTGTCAGACATCCAAGCCCGCGTGTTGAACCTACGGGCTACAGGCAGATTAGATGGCATGAGCTTTGATAGGCCACCCCCAATTATACAAACACCCAGTTCCATGCCAAAGGAAGTCCCGCAAGCTCAGGATCAGCCCTTCCAAACACCAATGAGTATGGATAATGGATCGGGGGTATGTGAGTCTGCAATCATTGGCTACGAAAACGTCGACATTCTGGGGAATCCTCTTATAGGTAGCTTTTTGGATGGGAATCAAGTACAGTGGCTAGATGTTTTATTCACGGAGGACGGAACGTTACGGGAATTTGCTTCTGAGATTGAAGAGCCATTTCTATTCAGATAGGATATGTAGAAAACACCGCTGTGGGTATGTTCCAAGGTCTCTTGATCATGATTCTCAGTGGAAATGTGGGAATGCTATTAACAGTTTCTCTTGCGAGCACATCCATCGCCGTATCCTTCGTCACCTATATAAGAAGTCAGTCGGTATCTCATATTTCTAGAGTGTCGCAAGCACATACGCTTCTGTAGGTTGGCATCCTCGTGTCCCTCAGCACCTAAAAGTCATGTTAGCTAGGAACTCGGTAAACATCAGCTCTTCAGGATGCTGTGCGTTTAACCTCAATGTTGTTTTCCTCAACAGGAGCAGGGATAGCGGCACCCATAACTGATGCCACGAGGGTCATGGTGGACAAGATGGAAAAGAAACGCATGTTGAGATTTAAGTTGAGTATCGGGATAGAGCTAGAGCTTGGGAAATGGTTCCATAGATCTTAAGGCCCCTTGAGCCTATTTATGCTTCTCATGTTATGTGATTAGATCCGGCTGTTTTACTATGGGAAGGGGCAAATATACGGAGCGCGTTACGAAATACAGCGTACTGACCATGCAGCAAGGAAAGGATTTTATGAATTACCCTTTGGGAAGATTTCTTTGTAGATCTTCTGGAAAAGAGTACGAGTTACCGATGGTGTACCTAGTTGAATGTCAAGTCCTAAGGATATATCAAGTTGGGGGCGGGATCGGAATCCATGCTGGGCGTGTGCATGCACCGGCTTGGGAAAAGTCCATGCACATATCTCGGCAATCCGGCATCTCTGATAGAAAGTTATTTGACGTGTTCCTTTCCCCAGTAACTACTGATCACAAGATTTGGACGGGGAGTTGATCTCACTTCTCTTTGAGTTTTAGAAGCACTCCTGTAAGCTTGCATACAAAGTAGGCCGATCTTCCCTTGGCATTTAACCGGCCCAGGGTAAGAATTTAGGTACTCTGTAGATTCGGAAGTATTACAGCGCAGATACGATATCGGCTCTTAGGAATAATTGAAGCCATGGATTTCTATTTCCTGAAGCTATTGAACTTCGTCTTTACTTGTCGAGGCATTACTATGTCCTAGAAACTCTCCAATCAGATCTCCATGACCATCAGGATATGCTGGACCCAAGGTTGGATGGTTCAAGTATCCAGGCTCCATGAGACTCGCAATCCTCCGACTAGTTGCCCATTCCTCCAATCTGTCCCAGTTAACGCACTGATGAGACGATGTGAAGTTTGCCGTTGGGATACGTCCATCCTGCCGCCATTTCATTGTAAGAAGCTGCATGTCGCCCTGACACATGACACTCTGTCGGAGCATATCTAAGCAATGATCTAGATATTCAATTAGTGAGAGAATGTGGTAAAGATAATAGGTAGACTTACGGTTGTGGTACTCATTCGCCCTCTTTTGTTCTTCTGTGATATTGGGGAAGTAGTACTCCAGGTACATATAATGATGAAGACGTTTCTGTGAATGACTGGGGGTCAGGAATGATGAAATTCAGTGACGAACTTTTAGGATATAAGCATACAATACAGTGAAGATTGTGGTAGACGTTGAGTGTCGCAAAATAGCCTCCATCGGGCAGCTTGATGGCTTGCTCCTTTCTGCCAGGTATATGGCCCATTTCTTCTTCTGTCATGCGAACATTGGAGTCTGATGAAATTTTAGTCTACAGAAAGGTCAATGTGAAGGGAAAGGTATTACTCTTGAGCATTTTCTTCCAAGCTTCATCCAGCTCAGGTGATGGCTTGCCAACATAGACGGAGTGTTTATGCTGGAAGACTTGCGCCTGTGGTCCAGGCTTGAAGGGGACTAATAAGACTACGTGTGAGATGGAAAGTGGTAAGTTGGGATGAGAACTTACTATATGCGACTTCTCTTTCACGAGATTCCCAGAGAGAAACCACGATGAGTAGAAATGATATGGTATAGATAATAAGAATACCGGTATGTATGAGAATGGCTTGCCACGGGAACAGCTTTGAACAAACAGCTTTTCTAGGTGTTTGCAAAAAAGGTTGCGTATCGGTTTGCGACTCAACATCTGAATCGGAGAATGAAGACCTATTTGCTTCTTCTGATAGCAAGGCGTCTTGCTCCATCTCCTTGTTGAATGTCATGATGCTATCCGTGGTGATGAGAACAGAGATGGAAAACCTAGAGGCATTTGGGGGGTATCTCAAGAACCGGCCGACAGGAAGATCCAAGTGCAAAGATCCAGCGTCTTTGGTTGAGCTTTGTCAAGTATGTGAATGAAAACGCCCCCAATGTCCAAGTGGGGAACGGTCTGGCCAGGTTTGATGCACCCTCTTCTACCCTGGCAGATCCCTGCGGTAGGAGGAAAGCGGCCTGATGACGGCGTTCGAGACATCTAGGATTGAATGATGTGGCACAGTAGCCCAGGTTGACTGACCTAGTTCACAGATGGCACTCATATCTCATGTCATGGCATGAGATATCAAAACCATGCCGACTTGAGTCCTTCAACGACCTGTAGAATAAAACCCAATTTGCAGTTCTCGCTACTGAACCAACTCTTCTTGAATAAAACTTTAGGCATCATGGAATCACTCTACGAAAAGGTTTCACATGTCATGCCTCGACGTTGGCGGTATCAGCCACTGGCAAATCACGAGCGAGGGTAAGTTTCACACAATATCTTAAGAGATTTCAACCAGCTTGCTAACATAAGCACAGAGACGTCGAGAAAAAGAGTGGTTCCAGATCTAATTCGTGTCTCATCAGCTTCTGCCTCGCCGCAGTCTTATTCCTTGGAATCATCATTTCCTGGGGAATCTCATGGACGACAGCTCCAGAAAGCTGTGTACACCCGGCGAGACGAATGGAGTGGAGGGATCTGAACAAAACACAGAAGCGAGATTACATCGGTGCTGTCGTCTGTCTGACGGAGAAGGGATCGCACTTTGAACCGGGGAGTAGTCGCTACGATGACTTTGCCTACATGCATGTCTTCGAAGGCACGGTCACTCACTATGCCGCTTCGTTCCTCCCCTAGCACCGATATTTTATCCACACGTACGAAAAGGCACTGATAGAGGAGTGTGGTTTCAAGGGATCTTTGCCGTAAGTCTGACATATTCCTCTTCATCCTGGTAGGTGCAGATCGACTAACTTCTTTGATATAGGTACTGGGACTGGGCACTAGACGCTCATGACCTAGCCGCCTCTCCGATCTTTGACCCTATAGATGGATTCGGTGGTAATGGTACAAGCGGAACCTCTTTACCCGAGATATTTGGGGGCCATTGTGTTACCGAAGGCCCTTTTGCGAATGCAACCCGCCACTGGCAGTCAAAGTCCAATGGACATGGATTCGATATCTTGAACAATCCTCATTGCCTCAGCCGAGGATTCCAAGGGGGTGAGAAAAAGTCCAAGTTGGAGAATCGAGTCACGATCGACGCTATCAACAGCGTGTTGGGCCTCCAATCATACGAAATGTTTGTTGATGCCCTGGAGGTTCAAGCTCACAACTCGATACCTCAGTTTGTCAGAGGGGACTTTTACGGATTGACCGCACCAAATGGTAAGATCACTCTTCGATCTGCAGCCCAGTAGCTATTCTGACACTCTTGTAGATCCCGTGTTCTATCTGCATCACGCCCAGGTAGATCGATTATGGTGGCTATGGCAGCAGCAAGATATCGAAAGCAGGGTCAAGACCTATCAGGGTCCTAGACAGAATACCAGGGTACATGCCAACGAGTCCCTGTCGGGATCCAGTTTGGACGATGTTATCTCACTGGGGAATCTGTCAGAGCCAGTTCGGGTGTATGAGGTAATGGCAACGGAGTCAGAGGTTCTTTGTTACCGCTATTGAACAGGTACAGGTTACAGGTAGTGTGATAATTGACTTGGATTACGTGCTCACATAGTCTCGGATAAACCCTTATGTGTGAACCAATGGACGTGAGCATTACCGTAAGTATCACTCTCCGCATATGCAATGAACACTCAGAGATCGGCAGGGTTGACAGGGTATGTAAAACATGCATCCGGCGACGTTTAAATGGCCTAAAGCGGATGAAGAAAAGCAAAGCCTCCATAAAACCAGCGCGAGATAATGCTCATAGCGGTAATCGAAGATCATCATTCACCCGCAGCTTTCAAAAGGTCTTGGGGGCGGAATTATGTAACTCAAGCCGATGGTGATCACCTCGCTTCACGCTTTTTATGTTATTCGATAATGAGTCACGGATCAAGCGGCAACTACTGCATGTCAGCGGCCGGCAGAAGCCGAAATTGACAAGGGAGGTTTGGCAACGACATCAGCCAAAGCTCGGAAGTGTCACAATATGCCTATGGGAGAAGAGACACCGGAACATGTAGGATATCTAGACTATTGACAAGCTCTCAATTTGCTCTAGTCGACAAATAATGGCTCTATGATATGAAAAACTAGAACAGAACAAGGCTTATCCACCGCTCTCCAAAATACGTCTACAATCCACACAACCATAGGGGCCAGCACTGCGAGGGATAGTAGCAGCCCGGACTGATATTGCCACGCAGTCGAACTCCCTGTTAAACTCTGAAAGGCAGGTACCATACAATACCTAAAGAGATGCAAAACAGGACCATGAACTAGATACAACGTGAATGAGATCTTTGCCAAGTATCGAAGCGGACGTGATATAAAAGGCCTTTGGAGTAGTTTGTCTCTACTCAAAGACCAGCAGATCAGTGTCGCACCATAAGATTGCCAATAGATATATCGATCAGTCAGTGATGATAGCAATATGTAGCCGGGTGTAGAGCATCCCGCATTCCTGGCTCGAGGGTATGAGCTTAGATATAGCCCAACAAGAAATAGCAATTTTTGGACAAGCCCTGGCCAAGCGGAAGGTCGTAATGGAGACTGATTCGTGGCAGATTCGCCGCCGTCAGTCGGCAGAACCCCAAAATCATGGTGATTCTCAAGACTCCTCTCAGCGAGGAAGACTCCAGCGAAGAATAGATATATCTCCCATCTTCCCTGCTGAAGCGAGTATAAGCATAGAAAGGCGAGTGATGTCCCTCGAACCCAGACCCGGGCTCTTGCCAAAGCAAGAAGTGTGAGATAGACAATCATGGAGGCGCGAAACTGGATTGGGATCGTCCACAGATGACTGTCATATTCAGACATTGGCGACTTCCAGCTCCACGGATGGGTCAGGTCAACGACCACGAAACGCATCCAGTCTCCAATCTGCGCCCACAATGATCCGAGTCGCTCTGGATGTCTGGGTACCCAACCCGGCATATCTTGGTATGGAGCTGTGTAGAGTCCTGCATTCACTGCAATGGCGACGACGAATGTGGAAGCCAAAGGAGGCAAAAACAGTCGAAATGGCCGACGCACCACTGAAGACATGGTGTGCAACCCAAGAGTGTTGTAGTCCTTCTTGTGAATGAGCTTTAGTGGCTTGTACGCAAGCACAAACCCCGAGACGATGAAGAAGATAGGTACTGTAGGTCCAGCATAAAGAAGTCTGATAATGGGGAGCTTGATAAAAGACATGTTGCCATTTTGGCCAAACCCAGTGTCGAGACCTTCTTCCCAAGGTAAGAAAAAGTGGCGAAGGAAGACCAGAAAAGAGAAGAGTCCACGAAGTCCATCGAGATATAGTGTTGGGGAAGATGATGGTCGTGCCTGTGTACTGTCTTTAAGGGCTGAATTTTGGGTTATGAAGCTTGGTAAGAGGAAAACCCCGATGTTTCGAGCATGGACGAAGAGATGAATCAGCCTGCCATGGCATCTGGGGGACTTCATGGCTGGTTTAGGCTCTGGTTCGCCTAGTAAAATACCATCGGTCATGATTTAAGATTTCGTCTATAAAAGCGGGAAAATACAGTGTTGGGGGAAAGATTGACTTGGCTTTCAAAAGATGGGCTTGACGTGTGGGGGAACCTGGACATAAGCTGGGGACCTGGTCGTATTATTAGCCTGTTACACTATTGGGGTCCGTCTGGTGCATATACCAAATACGGTCTCCCAAATCTTCATCCTACTAATCTACATAATCTTTTATTCCCTTCTAAAGGATCATTAACTCTTATATCCCATGTTGGAATGTCTCAACCTTCATTATCCGCACTGAGCTCATCCAGAATAGTCTCACTCCTTGGCTCCCGCCCCAAGAAGTCCTTCAGAATGTCAATCTCTGGACGACTTGACCCCGGCTCCAGCACTTGATATCTATATCTCCTCCCCATCTCAGGGTTCAGAGGATCTCCTGCAAATTTAGACCTAAAGAGATCTGCCGCAATGACTATGGATAGTGGGTAAGCAAAATAACTACCATCATTCTTGCGAAATATATGCGCAAACCTTGCCTGTCCAGCTCCCCAATATTTTGGATTTGGCCCAAAGCTATGCGTGAGGATATCCCTTTTCGTTCTGTTCCATATCTCAGTTGTATCCATCTCCAGTGCTGATTTATGAGACGGAGGTGTATGAATCGCCAGGTCAAAGAGAGCTGGTTGCACTTGAGCCAGGATACTATTAGCTCTATTTGCGTTTCGTGTTCGTGCAACACTTTCAGCAAGTTCTCGAGGGAGAGCTTCTTGGCTCTGGTAATGACGACCAAGTCGAATTAACACGTCTGGAAGCCATATCCAGTTCTCAAGCATGATGCTCGGGATTTCAATAAAATCTCGCGAGTGAGGAATGGCATACTTGGTTCTGGCAACGATGTTGTGAATAGCGTGCCCAAGCTCATGAAACATGGTCTTTATTTCGCTGTGTTGGAGTAGCGCCGGGCGAGATTGCGACGGATGAGCGAAGCTACATACCAGTGCTGATGCTGGGTAGTGTTTATCGTCGTTCGCTTCGACGAACCCCTGAACATGCAGTTAGTTTGATACACGAGAATATCGCAAGTAAACATACCGGCTCAATCAGAACATGATGTGCTCCACGATATTTACCCTCTCTATCAAAGAGGTCTACGTATAAGTGTCCCAAGAACTTGCCTCCCTCCCCAGGGGAGTCCCAGACTTCATATGCCACGACACTTTCATGCCATACTGAAGTCACGATAGACTTGAAGTCGATGCAAAAGAGCTCTTTGAACACACAAAGCATCCCTTGGAGAGTGTGGTTGACCTCAAAGTACTCAGCAAGGAGCTCGTGATCCACAAAGAAACTCTCCTGGGTTTGCTTATGTAGATAATACGCCCTATCCCACGAGTATAATTCACTTACAGGCTCTTCACAGTCTCTTTGCTTCAGCCGAATCAACCTGTCAGTCTCAGCCTGTGCAAGCGGCTTTAGCCTTTTGTGCAGACCATTTAACTGCGCTTCAACGTAGTTAACGCTTGGAGCCATCTTGTCCACGATCTTGAGAGCCGCATGGTGTTCATACCCCAGAAGACGAGCAACCTTATCACGCAAGGCAACTAGAGAAGCTAGGCGGGTCACATTTTCGGGGAGTCGCTTCTGGTCAGCAACTGCGAACCGGCGACGAGTCTCGCTGCCGATTGCGTGACGCATCACTGCTGTGACATGGGCATTTCGGAACGTCACTTGTATCCGAGTTCCCTCCTGGAGCATAGCTTCAAGGACAGTCTCTGGAACGCCCGCAAGATCTGCACGGTCAAACCAGATACCACCATCGTCTTCCGTGAAGGCAGCTTGTGCGGCAGATCGCACCCGATCAATCTCCTCCAGAGTAGCTTGGAGCTCCTCTCGCTCTTTGTCGCTTTGTAAAAACGACCCGGAACGTAGATACTCGCCATGCATGCGAGTAAGCAAATGCCGATCTTGTCCATCCAAGTTCCCATCCGGCGCCGTCTTTTCTCTTTCGTATATCGCTCCCACTAGGAATGCAATGTCATGTCGCATTAGGATCTTAACCTGAGCTGCGGTAACACGTGTTTCTGCTTGACGGGCGGCATCACGAAGTTCCCTGTCGGGCGATAACTGTCCGAGTAGCGTCGTCAGAATTCGCAGGCGACATGCGGCGCGGTTGGTGTCATCCACGATGGGGCGGATAAAGTTGTTGAAGGTTGCGGTTGAGGGTGTGAATTTAGCGGCGAGATCGTCATGCAAAGCTGAGGTCGAAGTAAGGATGTTTTCGGTCTCGGCTAGTACCGCATCGGGGGTAAGATCTTCGAAGGATGGAGTGGCAGGGACCTTTTGTTCGGAAGTCATTATGAAATCTTTAGAATATCCGCTATTGAGTATTGATTTCAAGTGCCGTTCTTGCCGAGGGTCTTTATAATCCTGTCGTGGGGGCCAGAGGGCTCTTATGCATGTTGGCAGGATGATCACACAATCCGGGCCCTTACAACTCAATGACCAATTGGATGCATCGTTATACATTTGTAATTTACACCAAGTGTTCGGGGATGCGCCTGTCCCCCAACGATTTCTCGAGAACGCTATGTGAAGACCTGGAAGAGCCAGCCATCATAACTTCTACGCGGAGCACCTCATGAAATACCCGATCTTGACGTCCCCTTGAACGAATTCCGTTGATGCATCACTTAACACGACCATCAGATGGGGAATACGCCCCTGTACAAACCAAAGAGAGATATTCACTGGATGATGAGGGTTCTTCAGATTCAGAACTTACTGAAGCTGGGTCGAAGAAGCATCGCAAAGGGAACCTTTCATGCTTTATCGTTTACATACTACCTTGGATACTCACAGTAATATTCGCGATTTGGACAGCTCTTCTCGCTGCCAAATTACGTGCTCGATCTTCCTTTGGAACGTATGAAACAAACTTCAGGACCGATTTCTGTAGGCAAATCTCAACGTAATCTCCCTCCAGATACTGACCTTGTCTCATCAGCTTTACCAATAAGGATCCCTCTCGAGGAAGTTCAGTTTCGCGGCAGTCCGGACTTTTACACCAATGGTACACCATGGATGAAAGATCCAGATCAAACAGCACCGTGGCCAGAAAATGTGCGATACGTAGGTGAACCAAGCCATGAAATCGATGAGAACTGGCAGAGACTCATTGAGAAACGCTATTTCTCGATCTCGGAAGAGGAGGCTGAAAGAGCTTGGGGAGATAAACGGCATGAGTTTGTAGATCAGAATATGGGAGGCTATACAGCTGGGTATGAACTACCACCGAGCCTTGATTGTTATTAAACTCATGGTTGCTAGGTTCGACATGTTTCATACGTTGCACTGCATTGTAAGCCTTGGAGCCCGACGTTGGTCATCCTAATCAGCACTAATCAAACAGAACGAACTTCGCAAGGCGTTGCGTCCGGAATACTACCCCGTGAAGTCTCATACGCTTCATGGAGCGCTTCATAACGGCAAGTATCTTAATATGCGCCATATTCCCCTTATAACTAACTTTGGTACCAGAACATTGCATAGAAATACTTCGCCAAGCAGTTCAATGCTATGGAAGTACAACTCTGATACCCACAAGGTTCATGGAGGGTCTTGAACATAACTATATAGACTCAGATCAACGCCATGCCTGCCGTTCGTTCACGGCCATCCGGGGTTTCACGGACTCTAGAATGCCAGGCGGGGACAGGTATGTCCCTAGGGACCAGTCATTGCTGGATGAAAGGAAGCATAAAATCGCTAAAGCATGGGGCGAGGCAAAAGGGGATAATGAGAAAGGAGGGGCATCCTGATTGATGGTGGCTTAGGGGTAGGAGACTCTAACTTGATAGATGGGTTACCAGATCAGATGTGTTATTTGCAGTTGAAAGATGTGGATAAGAGCTTAAATCAGCAGACAGAACTTAGCAGTACCAGATCATACATCATACCATGCTATCATGGCGTCAAGCCGTCGAGTAATGACGAACAAATACTTTGAAGCATTTCAAACTTCTTGCCTGGGTCTCTTCCGCCTCTTGCCAATAACTCCTCACGAACCTTAAAGACTCTCCATACCTCCACAAACTTCTTATCTGATTTGAGCCTGTCAAAGATTTTGGTCATCTTACCGGAATCACCCCGAAGCTTGGTGTAATGGTTCACAAAGCGACTGCTTGGATCGTTTTGCTCTTGACAGTCGAGGCTAACCAATTGAGTGATGTGGAAGATCAGGCCGGCAAGCCCAGTTGCAAATGCCGTTGCTATTGACGACCCTTCTGTACTTCGGTCTTTATGACCCATGCCCGAAGTATTATCGGTTACATTATCTTCTTGTGCTTCTTCAACTATGCGGCCAGGAAATAGATAGTTGACGCTTTCGAGGTGCACGTAATCGAACTCGGCACCCGTGGCTGTAGCGGCTCCGATTTTGCACATCTTGTTTCCTGCTTCTTGAGCGAATTTTCCTGGATAGCTCTTATCATCTGTCACGCCCTGATCATTTGCCGAGCAAAATATCAGGATGTTCTTGCTACAAGTCTCAAGGATGGCCCTCTTCAAATCCATCAGTGGTCCGAGGTTAGAATCGGTTTGCTCAATGCTCCAGCTCATATTGATGATGTCAACCCCCAGATATCGCGCATACCGCACCGCATTAGCAGCGCTCTGGATGCTGAATTGTCTGCTCCCATCCTTCTGATCGTGTTCATCTAGCTTGAGGGATACGATCTCCGCCTTTGGAAAGACCCTGCTCACCAAGATTGCCATATTTGTACCATGGCCACCAGCTGAAACACAAAATGATGGGCTCTCGTCCTCACAGAAAAACTGCCCTCCAACAATGCGATTGTGGAGCTTTTTTTTGGTTGTATCTATCCCGTCATCGATGATAGCAATCTTGATGGGCTTGAAGCCATGCGGTTGGGGAACCTTCTTGATGAACTCAGAAAATCCATCCATGACTTGAAGCCACTTATGATTCTGGAGCGTTTTTCCAATCGCACCGGAGCCTTGAGCCATGAAGCGCTGTTTGTTCGGGAGGTGTAGTTCAACCAAGAGATTCTTGTGGCTCGCGCAATCTTGCAGACGCTTCTTGAACGCGTTGAAGTTTGCCTTGTTTCGTGTCAACCCCTCTATGCCCTGTGATAGTATTTAGAAGTTACATCTAAGAACATGACATAGTACGTAACTCACCGATTGAAGGAAAATGTCGACCTGCTCCAAGTGCGCGAGGCTAGCCAACCCACCTTGAGGATCACCCCACCCACGAAGGACTGCGTTCCTGCCACTCCAATACAAGTTCACGCGGCGAGCGTTGGGGGCCGTCTTGGCCACTGTTTCGCAACAGAGATCGCTCTTGCACCAGTCCCATACCTCCACATCGAACTTCTTCAGAGCCTCCTCTATCGCATAGTCGCAATGTGGCGTATCTCCCAAGTCGTCAACAGTTACCTTAAAGATCTTCTTGACTTTGGCCTCTTTATGTAGCCAATCAAAGATGATACATAGATCTTTTCTTCCTTCGGTAGGATCCTTCTCGTCATCTGCGGTATTTCCACCTGCCTCAATTGCCTTTTTTGTGGGACCAGGCTTAACAACGAATCGAGGTATTCGGACAGACTGCAATGTGTCATCAAACTTAGCGCATTTATAACCTTCCCTGAAATCATCTTCGGATAGTTCGCCACTCTTCCCATTGAGATTGAAACTCAGCTGCTTTTCTATATATTGGTTAGTGGCTAGAGCCTAGTGCGAAAAGTGACACTTACCTGAAAAGTCTCCGTACAAGAACCTCAACGATCTCGTACGATCATTGTTGCGTAGATATGTTTGCTTGAGATAATTTGCTATCTCCATTACGCTTTCTTCTGTCACGCTGTTGGCAGATGATGCCGATTCGTCTTCCTGTTTGCTACTTGCCATGCCCTTCGCCAACACCGACGATCGCCTCTGCAGCATTTGCTGCTGCACTTCAGGAGGTTTGAAGGTAGGCTGCACACCTTTTGCCAGTTGCTTTGGAGGCGGCTTTCGGAGATTCTTGGGCTGAGGTGGAAGACGACTCGAGTTTTCAACCAACGGGGACGAAATTTGCTCCTGAGTAGACGAAAGAAAGATCTTCTCGTCGTTATATTCGTCGCGTGGCTTATCCTTTCCAAGTGCAATCTCCTCCTGTGGGTCGCCTGTCGAGTTACCCCCTAGCCGATCGCTATTCTTAGTCCTTTTCAAATGAGAGCCCTGACTATTCGGAGTTTTCTGATTAGTTTGCTGTTCGCCAATCGATCCTGCCAGATCCTTTCGCCATGCTTCGTATGTCTGCTTGTGGTGCTGGTATGGCGACAAGTCTTTGGGACCTCTCTCGTCTAGGGCTTTCTCGCACTTCTTGACCAGTTCTTCAATGATACCGAGCTGCTGTGGCGTGCACCTTTCGCATTCAACAGCTAAGTGAAGAGGTGTTAATCCCTCATTATTCGACTTCGTCAGCGTTTCTTTGCTAGCTCTCTTTATCAATGCCTTGATAGCATCTAGCCTGGACTTGTCTTTGGTAGCAGCCGGCATCATAGACTTGATAGCAAGATGGATGCAATTGTTGCCATTGCATTGAATCTTAAGGACGCTATCAATGTCCGCTTTAGAATAAGCGTCCCAGGCCTCCAAGATGTACTTCACCACCTTGTAGTTCTTTCTTTGAATGGCCATGTGAAGGCCCGTCATTCCTTGTGTATTTGGGGCCTCCAAGAGATCCCAGCAGGACTCAACAACACAGTAAACCACGACTTTGCTTTTGTATATCTGTTTTTCCAGTTCAGCCAAAACATGGAAGATATTCTCGTCCTGTGATCGTTTGCTTCTCAGGCTCTTTTGATGCTCCTCCTTGAACTTCTGTCTCCATTCCTGTTGTCTTCTGGTTTCCTCTAGCCTTGGGGTTTCCTTACTTTCGGCAGCGTTGATAGGATTGCCTTGACTATTTTCATGTTCTTTTAGGGCATTCTCATTCCCTTTTTTATCCTTCTTGCTTGGATAATTCCATCTGCCGCGCATAAGCTCGTCTCGGAGTTTGTCTAGCGATGAACTTTGCACATCCTCGTCCGCACCAGATTCTTCTTCACTGCTAATTTCGATCTCTTGCAATTTAGAGCTCTGCATATTGAATTTGGACAAGCTTAAGGCCGAAAATAATTCGAAAAGATAGTAGTATATTTGTGTGATTGGACTCGTAATTGATACCAGGAAAGGAGTGAATAATAATTAGGCTCTCGGACCAGGGGCTTGGTCAGGCGGGACCCCGAATCCAGATATCAATTGCAGTCTGGCCTCAATGTGACAATGTGGAGGGTGAGGACGGCGGCTGAGCCTGATACCGGGCACTCTAGAAAAGGAATGCGATACGGATAGGTAGGTGTACATATACATGTACACAAAGGGATATCATTGCGATTGGCAGTGAGTTATCATTGAAATCAGTGACTAATTTAGGCCCAGGCCGACGCGAGCCTTGGCCTCGAACGTTGAATGGCTAGGAAAAAGAACGTGTGCGCAGCCTGCTTTTCAGCTACGCCCGTCCTTTCTTGGCAAATGCGAAGACATACCCATTCCCTTGCATCCTTCCCAATCTTATCATTCTGTCACATCCATGGCAACTGGCTCCATGTCTCGGACAATCCCACTCTTCGTATTCATGATGTTAATGTCTTCGAAGTCCGATAGTTTAACTTGGGATAACCTGTCTGTTGTGTAGACTTTCAGCCTGTCGGTCGATGGCAGCTTAGGATCAAATAGAATGGGATCATCCAGAGGCTCTGACTGGAACAGACCACTCAAAGCAGTCCATCTGTCTGTCTCAACCTTGACCTCCAGATCGCACTGGAAGTGGCTCATGTTGTCGTGCCTTTTCATTAGAATCGCGCCTGTCAAATAATGGGGCACTCCATCCTTCGTCATGGGGTTTTCCAGCATTGACCAGCCGGCTCCATTATCCTCTCCCTCATCTCTACCGTAGGTTCCTATTTCGCCAAAAACCGTCGTATACTTCGTTCCCTGACGAACCTTGACCTGTTGCCACTTTAACCCCGCACTTCCTCCCATCCCTCCGACGAGCGGCACGTTCAAGTCTCCGGATGCCTCTTTGGTCACAGTTCGCTCTTCAGTCTCAGGCATCAAACAGAACCTGCCCTGAGGGACAATATCTACCACCTCAGGGTCCGGAGTTGCCTCTCCAATGGTCTTGAAAACCAGTTGAATATCGGCGCTTTTGACCCGGCGACTGTGCTTCTTTGAGAAGAAAACGCATTTGAACACAATCAAGGTTGCAAATGAGGTTGGCTCGTCTGGATGCAGTGTCCCGTGAACTATGTCAAGGAGTTTGAGCCGTATGTTGACAGTTCCTTTTCTATCTGTTCCTGTTGTTCTTTGAAATGGGTTTTGTTTGGAGTTGCGGGTGCGATAAGATGCCCCCCCGTCTGACGGGAACATCGCAGCTTCGACGAAGAGAACACACTCCTCTTCATCTTCGGCTCCACCCAAGTCGTCCAGGAGGTCGACAGCCAAAACATCCTGCATAGACTCGCTCATTGTATTAAAGAGACGGTATCAGGATGTGTTATATTGTCGTGTTGATTTGCACAATTGATGCTTCAGTCGTGGGGCTATTTAAATTGCTTACATGACCATTTAATACTTTGCACTCCGGATCCCATTTGTGCGAGACAGAGTACCTAGTTGCAAAGGAGAGGACTACGTATCATCATTGTTGATTATGATGTGTCGACTGCCAGCACACTCATGCATATGATCTGACTGAGGGCTTTTTGCCACCCTGTCAGCGACAATGTGCCACATCCCATCACCCTTGGCGCCGGGTGAGCCGAAAATACGACGAATGAATAATTGGCCTGTAGCTGAGCGTACAATTGGAAATGCTGCGTTCCCCGCCGGGCCGTCTCATGATCTTGCTGATCCCGCTTATCATAGGGGAGCACCCCTGTTTGTACCTGTACCTGACTGGAATATTTTGCGCATAGACCGGTATCACAGGGGGCCATATGTTTATACCTGACACATCCTGAGCGTTCCATATCCATGCTTGGATTAATTCCTACGATCACAATCCCCAGTACAATCTTGCATCTTCAACAGCCGCAATATATATAAGCCTCAGGAATGTCTTCTGTGTCAGCTTCGGAGGAGAACATGGAGGAGGAAGTATAGTAAGATATGAAACAAAGCCCTATTACCGTTTCTTAATAATGCTGAGCTTCAGCTAGTATCGTTATTGCACATTCGCTGGTGCGAAACGCTCACTTCGTTGACTCGGCTGCAAAAGATCGCGACTGGCTCGTATCGACATTGGACAACGCTCTAAAAAACCATTCGAACAAAAAGGTCATTAAGTGTGAGTTAGAAGGTGTTTTTCAAGGAGACGAATCCGGAAATTCCATCCAGGACTCGGCAGTTAAATTGCTAGAGCGACTTCTAGAGCATCAAAATCCTTCACAGGTAAAGGTGATCCAGTCGAATTTCGTTTTGGGATTTTTACTTATTTTCTACCACCAAACAGCACTCTCCCATCATCTGGGTAGGACATGGTATAGGAGGAACTATCATCAAGAAGGTAATACCCCCATCTGGGAAATTCGCTACCGGGCCATATCTGAAGGCTCTTTGCAGGCTATCGTCCTTGCTGCTCTCGATAGATCCAGATATAGGAATATCTGCGCTGCCACTAACCTGTTCGTACGTGCTTCTCTCCTTTCAAGTGAAACGTATCCTTTTTGAAGCTTAATATAACAATGCTTAGGTCTTCCTCGATTGTCTCCACCGTGCAACATATCCATGCGAGATTACCAATCGTGTTGCTCAGTGGCTATGTCCATCAGTGGATATGCGATGCCCAGTTTTGCTTCGCTCGATTACCGATATAGGCGCCCACGTCGCCGAACTTAACCAACTCTTTTTGGAAGCAAAGCTCCACCAATTTGTGAGAGTGGTGAGTATATACTCTAAAGAGAGCGCCTTGGGAACCGTAAGCTATTTTCGCCGTCGCTCTTTATAAACGATATGCTGAAACAGAAAAGCCCCTGACTCGACTCAACGCATCACTGGGTACGATTTATGAACAGGTCCTTTGCCTTTCGGATGATAACAATCCAGAAAGGACAAGGGACACTGTGGCCAATCTAGTCGAAGAAGCTGCGGGTAAGATAAGTTTGCAATTTGGATGGTATCAAACGACTCATAGTTAATAGGTTCGCGAAGTGCGGCTGTTCTAAAACCTTGGCTTCAGGTCTTTTACACCATCTCTCCATACATCCAATCTACGTTTGATCCTATGTTTCCCAAAACACCCCATTGGCTACTACAGAATGAAGTGTTTTCAACTTGGTGTAAGGGCCGGTGCCCCTTGGCTGTTGCACTCTATGGACCTAGGGCAGCCAGTGTCCTAAGCGCCTTTTCTAGCCACGGAGATTACGAATCTTATACGCTATATTTCAAATTCAATTCCCATGATAATCGACAAGACTCCGCTATCTCAATGGTCACATTATTCATCGCCCAGATCCTTAGCCGCTCAGATCACGATTGGTTTCAAGAATACGTACAGCAAAAGTGGCATTTACGTGCTTGGTCACTATATGATGCTCTCCAGGTCCTGCTAAAGTTGATCAATGGAGTGAGATACGTCTTTGTCCTGGAAAACTTCGACGAGTGCGACCAGGCCTCACGCCAGGCATTTCTTGCCACCATGGACGACCTGCTCTCACTCACCGAGAACAACTTTAAACTGCTTGTGACATCCAAATATCGGCTAGAAGGATGGCATTGGATGTCCCTCAATACGGAGGAACATGAGCAGACGCGTTCCAACTCTGACCTTGGTCACGCTCCAGATGCGCAATCCGCGAAGGGCGAGTCTGATTCTCTAGCTATTAAGACGGGCGACTATTCCAAAGAGTCCTTGTGGTCCGACGGGCCACAAACTGTGTTGCAGGGATATGTCGAGGTGCTGGCCGGGAATCTGTCAATTCCGAAGGCTAATCTTCGCTATCTAGCTCAGCTTGTTCTGAGTATCACTGAGATTGATCTCAGACGGTTTTTTCTCTCTCAATTCGAGAAACACATTTCCCCATCTGTTGTTGAGAAAATATTGTCTCTACAGCAACCCCTATCGGTCGAGTCTTACTTTCACCATGTACTGAATTCTATTCCGGTGCCATGTAGACAAGTGGCTCGGGAGATTTTATGTTGGGTCCTTACCTCAGTCCGGCCACTGAGCACCCAAGAGCTGAATGCCATCATTTCATTGATACGGCAGCGCGAAGGCTTAGATACAGGTTTCAAGGGAGAAACCTCAGCGAATTCTTCAGTAAAGGACTTCCTTTGGGGATTGTTCACAATAGAAAGCAATGGGGTAAGCATTTGCCATCCGTTTCTCAGGCACTTGCTTCTGGGTCCTGGTACCGAGTGGTTTAGGGTGGGCAAGGATAGCCATCTGCAAGTCCTTAATTCGTGCCTTGAGTTCTTAACACAAGAAGATCTCATGGTCTGGAGCGAGAGAACCAAAAGTTTTCAATGCCGCATTGACAAATTGGGTGACATATTGATTGCCCAGTCAATGCTTGAAGACCGTCAAACACTCCATCAATATGTTATAGCGAACTGGCCAATCCACTACCACAGAATTCCTGAGGAGAGCAAACCTAGAGATGCGGTGGTTCATTTCTTCAAAGAGGATTGCCGTGGATGCTGGGAAAGCTGGGCAGAATCAAGGTGGATAATGGCAAACCCCCTTACTAGAGCCGAGGAACCACAGAAGTCTGCACTTTCTCTCCTTGCGGAAGTTGGAGATCTCAAATTGATGCAAGCATGGGCAGGCGCCAACAACCCAACCTTGACTGAAATGTCCATGGCGTTAGTCGCGGCATCCAGGGCAGGCAAGAAAGACATCGTCGAGCATCTTCTCCCTTCAGTGCTAAGTCGCACTGCCGAAACTACTCTCCAGGGAGCTCTAATCGCAGCTGCGTCGTCAGCAAACTGCGAAATATTAATGCTGCTGATCTCAGTGGTCCCACAGAACTTTACATGGCCAACCAACCTCCTCACACGTGTGTCAGAGCTGGGACACGAGAACTGTGTTAAAGCTCTGCTGGCTCGCAATTGTTCGCCCAATTATGCTATCCACGACATCGATGACAACCCCTTTTCAATGGCTCTCAAGAATGGGCATACTGGAGTTTACTCTCTCCTTCTGACTGTCAAAGCCAGTATTAGTGGTTCTCCAGATACCGGCATGGCCATCAGAATGGCTGCTGGCACCCCCCGCGGTGCAGATATCATCAGACTTCTCACACATAACGGCGTCGACGTGGAACGATCATATGCGTCAATATGGAGGACATTGCGTTTAAGTTGCAAAATGGGATTTTTCAAAGTAACACAAACCCTGGCAGAAGTCCTAACTTCAGATAAAAAGCCTAAGATACCCATTCTTGACAGCTGTCTCAACATTGCTATAAGGATGGATTATGTACGAACTACAGAGTCCATACTGGGAATACTTGATAACTACGATGATGCTACATTCGTCATATCTGATATATTGAGATATTCTGCCATGCATGCAAGCATTGAGATTTTCCGCATACTGCTTCCGAAATGCTTCACAAGAGGCTCCCTTCCCGAACCAGAACAAAGGATACTGTTTTACTACGCCTGCATCAGTCAACACGCCGGTCTGGAACTCATTCGTCTACTGGTAGACCACGGCGCTGATATAAATCTATCGAGCGGGCCAAGGGCGCCGTTAACAATAGCAGCCGGAATGGGACGACTAGAACATCTCAGGTACCTCATAGACCACGGCGCTTCTGTCAATATGTCCGATATGTCTAGAAATTCCGCTCTTTCAGAGGCGGCCCGTCATGGAAATTTGGAATGTGTTCGCTATCTGCTAGACAATGGTGCAGACATCGACTGGAGGGATCGATATAATGAGACCGCGTTATTTGAAGCTGCTGCAAATGAGCAATTTGATATCGCCCACCTACTGCTAGAAAGGGGAGCGGCAACATCTGGTAGGGGGTGGGATGGCAGGACTATTATTGCGCTATGTTTATCATCAACAGACATAATGCGGAAGGTCCTGAATCGCTGCTCTGAAGTTGACACCAAAGACGACTATGGCCTGACTCCCTTACACCACGCAGCATTGAAGAGGAATTCTGATGCTATCGCAGTTTTGTTGGAATTCGGCGCCGATATTGATATTGAATGCACACAGACATCCCACCAACACACAGCGCTCTCACTCGCTGCTCTCGAGGGAGACGTGCAGTCTATAAATTTGCTTCTCGAAGGTGGTGCCGACGTGGATCATAAGGCTCCAGGACTCCGATGCACCGCCCTTCACCATGCTCAATCTCTCGATGCCATTGGAGCTCTTCTCCAGTACAGCCCGAACTTGGACTTGGCCGATTCCGAGGGCAAGACGGCTCTGCACTATAGAGCTTCAGAAGAGAATCCCGACTTTGCAGTTATCAAAAAACTTGTCAATGCCCGAGCAAGCATCAATATCCTTTGCCAAGATGGCTGCTGCTCTCCTATGTGGAGTCTTGTCGAAGATATTGCCAATTGGCCGATCATTCAGTACCTAATCAAGAAAGGGGCTGATGTCAATATGGCGGACAGCCGTTCTGGCTCAGTCCTTCACCGAGCCTGCAATAATGGAAACTTTGAAATGGTCAAGAACCTCCACCTTGCTGGTACAGATGCTGAGACGGCTGTCTCGGGCTACAGGGGCAGTCCTCTCCAAGCAGCATGCCAGAGTGGGGCCGGTGATAGCCTGGTTCTCGAAATCATCGAATATCTCATCCTGGAAGCCAAGGCAAATGTTAATCAAGTCTGCGGGTCATTCGGAACTGCAATAAACACAGCATGCTTAAGAAAATCAGCAGCCGCGATCACACTACTTCTGAAGCATGGGGCGACGGTGGATGTCGCGGATGGATTTGGACGCCTACCAATCCATCTAGCTTCTGTCACTGCATTTGATAATCTCCTGCATCTAATTGAGCTTGGCTGCGATGTTAACATAGCGGATAAGACAGGTCGGACCGTTTTGCAATGGGCGGTGCAGAGTGGCGACCCCAAGACCGTAAGGAGGATTGTGTCATTATCAAACACGGCAGTTGAACAAAAAGACAAAGACGGTTGGACGGCCCTGTGTTGGGCATGTAGAGGGACGACAACAGACACAGTCGAGGTTAGGGAGACATCCCCTGACGACCAAGCGGAGATCGTCCAGTTACTTCTTGAGCATGGTGCAAGTTTGTCATTATCGGTTCGAGGGGACGCCAACCAGATGTGGAGTCCGTTGCAGATTGCCATTTTCCACGACAGTGGAGAAAGGGTAATAGACCTTCTCAACAAGGCGCAGGAAATCTTTGCTTCAGGTCCGCTGGACCGCATGCCCTTCAGTTCAGCAAAGGGACGTCAGCACAACGGTGTTTACTGTGACAGCTGTCTCTCGGTATGTTTTATGTTCGGCACACAAAGAGATCATGGATCTACTGCATTTGATTCAACGCTAACCACTCAATAAGATCTTGGTGGGCACTAGATATGTTTGCAAATCTTGCCCTGACTTCGACTTCTGTTTCAAGTGCTATATTCATAGGAGAGATATACATGAGCCGTCCCACGAATTTGAGGAAAACGGTCCTGCCTGGGATGAGACACAGCCCGCCGATGAACAATCACAGTCGGGAGACGGCGAGGAATCAGAATCTGGAGATTCTGAAAGTGTTGAGATAACACTAGAAGATTAGAGCATTCCTTATTGTCAGGTGAGGCGTTGCTAGTGTCGCAGAACTTATGATTCGTGGACCGGGGCCTAATGGCGGCAAACAATCTTTCGAGAACCAGATATAACTGAGGTTTTGAACCTAAAAAAGTGAACAAGCTCTGATCGCAATCGATGCACTTTGTTACCTGCGCAATGGACCTATCTGACTACCAGGGTCATGCCATTATAGATACGAGTGTATGGAGCGATATTTTATCACAAGTAGTTGTGGCTGGGGCACATAGAAGTCCGAATCAATATGTGCAATATATGAGGCACTTCTTTTGTAGTCAACGATCCTCATCCCCCTATACCACAGGCTAATTAAAGGTGGCCGTTCACTAGACCAGTACCAGCTTAGACAGATCCTTTGTTTCAGGACGAGCGTCTTAGCCTTGGGCTTCCAAAGTTGCTATTCGTCACTGGCTCGCGAGTGATATGCTTAGCTTTCGCACGGCAAGACAGACATTGCCGAGCCAGGGATTCTTTCTCTGCACGGAAAAGCGATGGGTAACTTTGCTGCCTGACCCTCGTTGATCTCACTCGAGACTTCATTTGCCGTTAATCCCGGTGGCTCATCGTCAGCTCTTGACGCAAGGTCTGCGATGATACTCGTGTTGTGGGATAGCATGTATCTTGTGAGTCTAGAGGAACGATACTGATTGAGAATTATGTGAGTGCAGAGGTAGATATCAAGAACTCAGATCTAATCCATCATATTTCTAGTCCGGTGTAGACCAGAATGACAGACTTTGCCACTTCGTGGGGGATTTCATCACTGTTCTTGTACCACACAGTCCAGCTGCTAAGAGGGTTCGAGTCCAAGTTTTTCATGTAAGTCCGACCGGAAGGACAACGGTATTTATACCCAGTCTTGAACCCTGTAAGTCACTCCGCCAAAAGTTACTTTTCAAATTTAAAAGAGTTCGTGTATAGCTTTTATTGGTCTGTATCACTGATGGCTCTCCCATTGATTTATACTTAAGGCTTATGACGCCTTAGCGAGACATATCAAGCCACCACACTGAAAAGTCCCATTTAACTTTAGATTTTGGAAGGCAATATGCGCATAGCCTCAACAAAGATAAGCCTCTCCCATACTCCAAGGCTTAAAATGGGGGAGAATATGACGCCAAACTGTAGCCAACAACGTTTGACATAGATATGCTTGGTTTTCATTTCTAGAGATTGGATGGTGGCCCAGCCGAGACCAAAGGCGTGGCTCGGTGATAAATCAGAGGGAATTAAAGTACTGTGCACACAGAAGAGAAACTCTATAATCTTGAAGTTTCTTACACGGAAAGATACTTGATTTGTTGCTGACACCCGTGGCTGAAAGCCTATCTTTCAAGTCTCAACTTAGGGTATCCGGCAATGTTTTGGAGATCAGTACAATGACATGATATCTCTGATATCAGATAAAAAATGGAGGCTTTGTACTTGAATGCAAGCAAAAGCCTGGAGAGGGTCTTGTAATCGCCTGATATCTTATCTTGGGATGATAGCGTAGCCTAGACGTCGATCATTAACGTTCCATGATTGTTCCATGCATTTACAGTGGATCCGCATGATGGCAGGATAAGATAAGTGGTGCTGGATAGATAAACAGTCTGAGGCGAGCTTGCAATACGTGAGTCTCACCAATCAATCAACCAATATCACACTGACGGCGATCAACAAGAGCAAATGTGAATCGATATCGGCAGCACGAGGTAATTTCTCAACAGCCGAGCTGAACAAAAATGACGTTCCACGGCATCTAGACCAATTCTAGAAGCAGCCCGGCAAGTCAAAAGTTGCCGGTTCCCTGAATCATGTCCCCATCGGCAAACCCCTCACTCCCGACGCCATCTCCACCAAGACAGGCAGGTCAACCAGCCGATCCCAGCCCCAAATCCCTGCCGTGATGATTCTGGGGTTACAGCACCAAGATAGTTCCTGTTACCAAATACAAATCCCTCTCCAAGATCCGGGGTAAACCTCCGTGCGGAGATAAGAGACTCCTCTTGGTTCTTAAATTGAACTGGGTCCCGTCTCTCAACTTTTCTCTATCATCATCTCATCTTCATTAGAGGAAATACGAGATTCGCCACTATGACTTCAAAGCCGGATATCCTTCCTGACAAGGAGATTGAGGAGCAGCGCACTGCTCAGGATGAGATTTACATTGATCCTGTTGCTGAGAAGGCGCTTTTGAGAAAGCTTGATATGTGGATTGTTCCGCCTGTGATGCTGCTCTATCTTCTTAGTTTTTTGGATCGTGTGAATATTGGTAATGCGCGATTGTATGGTATGGAAGAGGATCTGGGCTTGGTGGGTGATCAGGTGAGTATCCATTGATGAAGACTTGACGACTATACTAACAGATGCAGTATCAACTTGCGGTCTCGGTTTTGTTCGTCACATACATCGCTTCTGAGCTTCCATCAAACCTCGTCATCAAGAAATTCAGACCCTCGCGATGGATCGCGTTCATCACCACAGCCTGGGGTATCGTCGCCACACTCACCGGTATCGTACAAGATTTCAAGGGTCTGGTCGCATGCCGTGTCATTCTCGGCGCTCTTGAAGGCGGTCTTTTTCCCGGTCTCACCATTTATCTTACCATGTTTTACACCAAACGCGAATACGCTCTCCGAATCGGCTATCTCTTCGTCAGTGCCGCCATCGCAGGTTCCCTCGGCGGCCTTCTCGCTTACGGTATCGGTCACATGGATGGCGTAGCTGGGTTAAGAGGCTGGCGATGGATTATCATCATCGAAGGAATTCCAACATTTGTCCTTGGAATTGCTGTTTGGTTTTGGCTCGCAGATGACCCCGATTCAGCTCATTACCTCACCATCAACGAACGCGAACTCATCGATGCGCGCATGCGACGACAAATCGGTCATACCAAGTCTTCGGATCAGATGCACAAAGCCGATGTCTACGCTGGTCTCAAGGATTGGAAGATATGGCTTTTCTGCATTGGCCAGTTCGGAGGAGATACCATTCTTTACGGATACAGCACCTTTTTGCCAACGATTATCCGAGGATTGGGAGATTGGAACACAGCTCAGGTCCAGGCTCTCACGATCCCTTGCTACGCTATGGGTGCGATTACCTACCTTGTGGTGGCATGGTTCTCTGATCGAACTCAACGACGCGCTGTTTTTACTGTCATCCTTGGTCTCATCTGTGCCATCGGATACGCTCTGCTCGTCAGCCCAGCTCCATCTGGAGTCCGCTACTTCGGTTGCTTCCTGGCCGCCATGGGATTATATGTCATTGTTGGTTTGCCTCTTGCTTGGCTTCCTAGCAACAATCCTCGCTATGGAAAGCGTACTGTCGCCACTGGTCTACAGCTCACCATTGGCAACTCTGCTGGAATCCCAGCACCCTTCGTAAGTACAGCCATACCCTCAAAGAGAATCTCAGCTAACACGAAATCAGCTGTACAAAACCCATGAGGGCCCTCGCTTCGTTAAGGGTCACGCTATTTCTATGGCTTTGGTCGCCATGTCTTCACTGATCTACATGGCATTCTGGGCCTGGTTCCGTCGTCAGAATAAGAGAAAGGTTGAGGGCAAGGAGGATTACAGGATTCAGGGACTGACTGAGGAAGAAGCTGAGGAGCTTGGAGAGCATAACCCGAGGTTCCACTACACTTACTGAGAGTTTCAATTGCCAATTCCAGGTCTTCTATATTTTATTGATGTTTTACTTCATACACCGTTATAGCATCTCAAACAAGTAAAGAAAGAATCTTGGAGCATCTAAAGCACCATGCTGTCCGTTTAAGCCCATTGTGGCCGTGAATGTTGGGGGGGCCTCAAATCTTTCTCTTGGACCAACCAACTTGCTGTTTTCAACTGTCGGCTGCGCTGTGACCAACAAGCCAGGTCTATTCATTGGCCAGCTTTTAAACTCTGCCTAAGCCTGGCTTCAGTAAATCTCACTGAGGCTGTGCCATTTTCCTTTGGAAGTACGGAGTATACCTTACTCAATCTCCACCTCCACCTATATTGCTCTTTCGCGTCGCATTTCTAAATTCACCGCTTCCATCATCCGTCATTTCTTTAAGAGAACTCACTAGAGTATTCGCTTTTCTGTGCTTTGAGTTGATATATCTCGCTGAGGTATCATCAGATTGCTGCATTATTTATCGCCAGTACCATGGAAGCAGCTGGCCTCACCATGGGGGCCGTGGCCCTCGTCAGTTTGTTCAAGGATTGTGTAGACCTTTTCTCTATGATATCAGCAGCTCGCGACTTGGGAAGGGATGCCGCCATACTGGACACGAAACTCGACATTGAGAGGCTGCTATTTCTTCAATGGTCTGAGCGAATCGGGCTTATGAAAAAGGACTCCGTGAACTCGCTGTCTCGCGATGTGGATACCCGAGAATTCATTCTTCGCGCGTTGAAAACCGTCAAAAGCCTTTTGAGTGAGGGTCAAGCTTTACAGAAAGACTACGGTCTCAAAAAGGCCGATGCTACAGGACCCGGGCCCGAGCATGCTAGCTCTGAGTTGCCAGCTGCGCATCAAAGTATCAGCTCTGTTCGGTTCGCCAAATTTCTTAAGCAGTTTGAAGAACTGAAAATCCAAGCAAGTCGAGCCACAAACGTCGATTTGCACAGCAAGTTCAAAAGAACTACGAAACAATTCCGCTGGGTCATCGTTGACAAGGAGAAGTTTAAAGCCCTTATTGATGATCTCTCCGGGTTCAATACCTCTTTGAATCAACTTGTTTCGAGCCTGGAAGAAAACAAAACACCTTCCTGCGAGAACGATTTCATTCACATCAAGGACCTTGCTGAACTTGACTTGGTCATTCAAGCAACAGCAAATACACGGCCAGAAGTCAGCAAAGCCGCTGTTGCTGCTAAGTCTGCGATTGTCCAGTCCCGTATCCTCCGCTCACTCTGGTTTCGCTGGTACGACGACCGAAGAGTCAATATCACGGACTCTCACTACAAAACTTTACAGTGGGCACTTAACCCACCTAGCGACTGTCTTCAATGGGATGATCTCAACAATTGGTTACAGAGCGCCTCTGGGCTATACTGGATTTCTGGAAAAGCTGGGAGCGGCAAGTCAACTCTGATGAAGTACCTTCAACAGCATGACCAAACACATGCTCTTCTTCGAACCTGGTCCAATGGCTCTGAACCAATCTTCGCAAGCTTCTTCTTCTACGCTCTCGGAAAGTTGGAGCAAAAGTCACAATCTGGGCTTCTACGAAGCCTGCTTTACCAGATCTTACAGTCTGACCCAAGTGGCATTGAAGCTGCACTTCCCCATACGTGGCGGGAAGCATGTTACGACCAGCAAAGCTCTCTCAGCATCAAAAGCCCATCCGCTGCTGAAATGACGGGTGCTCTGAAACATCTTTGCTCAACAACTCATGCGAGCAAGAAGATCTTTTTCATGATAGATGGTCTTGACGAATATGAAGGCAAAGATCTGGACGTTGCAGGATTCATCAGCGAGCTTCAAGCATTCCCTAATGTCAAAGTTCTTGTGTCGAGTAGACCACATCCAGCTTTCTTGACGAAATTCTCTCAACGTCCAAAGCTGTGCCTTCAGGACTTGACCAAACATGACGTTGCGACCTATATCGATGATATGGTGGCTTCCCACCCTTACATGTTGACACTTTCTCAACTATCACCACTCGAAGTGCAAGAAATTACCCGAAAGCTTTTACACAAGGCATCTGGCGTTTTCCTCTGGGTAGTTCTCGCTTGTCGTTCGGTTGTTGAGGGATGTGATAACTTCTTAACTATAACCGAGCTCAAAGAAAGGGTTGACGAATTACCCAAAGAGGTAGAGGATCTGATTGAGCGCATGCTTGACGGAATTGACCTCAGATGGAAACAAGAAGCCATGAAGTTCATGCATCTAGTTTATACCAACGAGAGGTGCGAGGGAGTTGACCCCATTCCAACAATCGGCATGTACTTGACATATGAGCGAGGGTTTGGCGCAGACACCAGTCTGTCGGAGTTCGCCATTGATCCCCTAACCACTGAAGAACAGAAAGTCCGATGTCAAATTATGGAGGGTCGAATACGAAGTCGATGTGGCGGCTTGCTTGAAGTCCACTATGGTGACCAAAGCATGGAAAAGTGCATCGTCGAATTCATGCACCGAACTGTTTATGACCTACTCTTACAACCACATGTCTCCCAGCGCCTGTTTGGCAGCCTCCGAGACATAAATCACAACAGCTATGCGATTTTATCGGAGGTTTGGTGTCGACTGATCAGAGTATTTGCAAATTCTGATGATGTATATGCCAATGCCCTATCTCCTGTCCATTATGGACACATCGACGGGAACCCTCCTGGTATCACGTTGCACCTTCTCTCAAGGTTACAGTTTCTCTTTAGCCAGACGACGTTTACTTCGGATCGGTCTCATCAAAGTTCGCACTATTTATTGCATGATAAGAAGTGCCGCAGACACTGTGACGACCTTTCCGTAGCCTTCGCTCTTGCCGTCGAGATGGGCATGTATGATGTCGTTCGCTTTGTATTCGAAAACAAGTTTCATCTGACAGACTACTTCTTTTGTCCCCCACACCTGTCCTTGCTCGGGGATTGTCGTGTTTTGCGGGGCTCGCCAAAGGGCAGCCGTCAACTCACATGTCAAGATGACAAACAGATACTCCAGACCAGATACTCGCTGCTCTATCATGCTATCATGAAGCCGTTCTTATATGACCACTTCAACTTCTCGTATGCGTTCTGGGATGGAGTCTCCTTGCCTCTTGTCAAGCTTATTCTTACACTGGGTGCGGATATAGATGATACCATGCAAGGAAACGAGAACGAAGGAAGGCGATCTGTGACGTTCTTAGGTGCAGAGCTAAGTCCTCGGAATCTCAACTCAACCAATCGTGTCCCGTTGCTCAAGAAACTCAAGAGCTTGGCCAGCACGGATCAGGAGAACACAGAAGGATGGAAAGAGGTACGCCGACTCAGTGTAGAACAGCTTCGAAACGTCTTTTATGGCCGCCAAATCGCAACACAGCAGTCGCCTGGAGCAAAGCCGAACCCAGATTCTTCAAAGCGGCGGGCTGCAGAAGACTCTGAAAGTATATTTGCCAAAAAAAGACAGAGATACTTGTTTGGAGCCAGCGGAAGACGACAAGACTCTGAGTCTGACAGCATGTCTTCCTAGGCTATCTATGCAAATTCCTTCGCTTAGTTTGACCTAGCGATCTTCTTGCTGTGCATCTGTCCTTTCTTGGTGCTACCTTTAGTACCTGAAAGGGGAAAAGAAGAGGCCTTCTGCGATCTTCATAGAAGGATTTATATAGTGGGGCCTGCAGCCGCAAGCGAGCCGCTTATTCGAATGATTCTATAATACCTGCCAGCTAAACAGAGTTTGCTCTCTCAGGCTTTAAATCACCCGAATTAGGATATAAATCATCCCTTAGCCTGTTTTAAATTGTCCCTTTGGCGTCGGCCGCTGCAGCTGAATCGTGAAGTCCTGTAGTGGCTCTATCCTACGGGTACACGGCACCTTTCTCAAGAGCCTCAAGTTCGAGGAAGTGATTGAAGCATCTGTTGAGTTCACCTGGGACGAGACTCACACTCTGGCTGATACCGAACATGCCAGTGAAACAATGTTCAGTCGGGATGCCATTCTATACAATGGATACGCGAACTATCAGACTCATACGCACTGTCCCGCTGGTCAGGGCCAAGGAGCTTCCGATACTTACTACGACCATAATTATGCCTATGCCAACGCCAATCAGATCGGTAACAACAATGGTGTCAATCAGGGCAACTTGGGATGCGACAGTGGCTGCCAAGGTGATGATCACAGGCAGTGTCAGTATGGAAACAATGGTGGCTCTCTTTGGCCCAATCCGAACTAGAAAAGTCTGGAAACTGGTCTTGACAGAGAAACAAATTCTCACGACCTTCTCAGCCTATGAAACCAGTGCAAAGTCTTGCTACCGCTGTATTCCTATTATTAGGTTAGCATAGAACTATTCAGAACCTTCATAGTTGACAATTACAAGAGGTCAAAGAGCACAGTTGCATCAAGTGAGGCTGAGCATGCAGGTGGTTACTATTAACAATCTCATGCGGTATGAATTATTATTAATAAATCGAAGGGTGAAGGATTGGCTTGGCGTAAGACTCACTGCTACCTTGGATGTCAGAAGTTCGGACTTTTATGAACTTCCAGGGGGTTCCGTCTGACATACATCTACCGGACCCCACCATAACCAGGCATAATTGGCGAGCTGGCGAGTCATGATTTGGGGAAGCGCCCAACCCTAGGCTCCTGCGTGACTCTGTCGTGATGGAAATAACAATCTGGGGACCTGTTAATGAGGATTGTTTCACGCCCTGCCGGCATGTCAATAATCCCTGCCATGCGGCACTTTTTAGTCACCAACTCAGCCTTGTATGATGCAACCCGTCTTGCTCCAAGGACCCATTTATAAAGCACGCGGAACGGCGGATGTACGGGAACATCAGTTGTGCCGACTACTCCTGGACTGTTTGGGGGCTAATAATCACGGAAGAACCAACTTAGCACTCTTAGAAATGTTTAGAGCGAGTTATGCTTATTTCCAACTTTAACTATGACGAAGCAATAGAGGGTGATTTTCCTTTGAGCCACAGATCTCAGCTGTCAATGACATGTCTGTTCACGACTCGGCGTCCTTTGACACCTCATTAGAGTAGCTCCTGTCAGAAACAGAAAGTCCTTGATAAAGGAGAGCATGTGCCAGGTTATGGATTCAAACCCTGGCCTGGCCCCCGGCCCCTTAATTGTGATAGCCACTCCATCTCCATAAAAGTCCCCCACCTCAACCGCCGCCTTATAGCCTTACACGCTGGGATCAATCAGATCATCACAGTGGCTGTAAGCTTGGGCCAGGAATCCTTTGCAATCGTTAATGCATCACAGGTCTCCATAGTATACACAAGAACTCCAATGGTGTTGTGGTGCCAAGCCTCATCTCGCCAAACGCTCATGTCAGCTGCCAAGCCGAACATGGTACCAGAAAAGCTGGACCATGAAATATGTAGGATATATATATGTCGTCTGTTACACATTAGAAGAGCTTGAGAGATAAGTCTTCATCGGTTCAGTTCCCTAGCCCTCATCACAAGTCGATCTGTCTCCTACAAACACATTCACTATGAAGACCACCACCGCTCTTTTAGCTCTTGCCGCCGCGGCAGAGGCTTCACCATTGTTCTCCAAGCGAGACGATGTCTTCGACGACAAGCAAAAGTTCTGCAAGGGCTGGGACTTGAAGACCGTCGAGGGCGTCGACAAGCTCTGGGAAGACACAGCTGCCGGTGTCTCCCTTGAGCTATTCATCAAGAGCCACTGGGGTAAGCAACTTGATCTCTCACGTAAACCCCACTAGGAAATAGGATACTGACTGTCAACCTCACAGAGCACCAGAACAACTGGCTCAAGAATCTTGAGGACCAGGTGATGGAGGGCACAGACGGCAAGTCTGGTGCTAGCGGCTGTGCTCTCATCGGAACCAGCTGCAACCCCATGGGCGGCATCGGCTGCGAAGAGCAGTTCGACAAGTACGGCAAGACCTTTGTTGGCAAGAACTCGTACTGGACCTTTCAGGCCGTCAAGGGCATGCATGGCAAGTTCGCCGAGCTGCATCGTCAGTTGACCACTGAGACTCTTGTCAATGGCCTCAAGATCGGGCAGATGCTCAAGGACTTTAGCGGAAATGAGAATGGAGGAGGCAATATGAAGGGCTGGCTTTCAGCAGCTGCAACTATGGGCAATGCCCTAGGCGGACTTGTTCCTGGAGTGGTAAGCTGTTTTATCTCTAATCACAATATTTCCTTTTCTAACCATCACTGATACAGGGCTCAGGTATTTCTGCCGGTATGGGTATCCTGGCAGGTATCATGTCTGGCCTCTCCCTAGGCGACGATGAGGATGATGGCGCTGCTACTATATCAGCTGGCCTTGCCGACCTCTTCAAGTCCGCCTCAGTCAAGCTTGAAGACACCCTCCGCATCGCTACCGGAGGTGGTAGAAACGACGACGAGTACAACTCTCTCCCCGCCCCCAAGTGGGATACCTACGAGACCAAGATCGCCAAGTTCTTCAACGGCGGCTGGTTCCTTCTCGACGACGACGTCGAGACCGTGCGCGTGACTCTGGGCTCCATCACCAACAATATCCAGAAGAAGGTTGCCAACGACGTTATGAAGGCTTCCAAGTTACACCTTGTCGCTGATAAGCTCGGTGGCAAGGATTCTCGTGAGGACTGCGGTTTTTCTACTGGTCGTCAGTGGCTGCCACTCCGTGATGGTGAAGAGTACTGCTGGTACATCATGCGAAACGATCCCAACCCCAATCGCGAGGGCGAGTGGACCGAGGTCGGTGCGGATATTTACGAGAAGATGGCATCATTCGGTCTGGGTGATCGCGAGACCTACTACAAGGCTCTGATCGACTGCGCGCTGAACAAAGGCGACAGTGACGAGGTCGACACTAGCAACCTTGTCCAGGGAGAGATCCCCCGATGCTTCTTCAACATGCCTGCTGTGTTTGTTGAGCATGATAGTGAAACTGGCTGTGGAAGCCCATTCGACAAGGCAGATTGTGACTACCGCAAAAGCTCTCCTCTCAAATAAGCTGAGGGATGAGGTCGCTATTAAACTTTTGCTACGCAGATGTCGTACCTTTTGGAGATGGGGAACATCACATATATACATATTCATTCAGACCCCTTCTTAGATATAGTTTTTTGTTCTATTTAATGCATTCTTATATATTATGATCAAATTCAGAACTGTAAGCTTTCTTAAATCGTAGGCGCAAATATTAATGAGTTCATTTCAACTGGTTATTCTTATCAAAGATAAGATAACTTAAGCAGCCCTCTCATGTTTTGAACTCAAGTTTCTTTTGAGTGGAGAGCAAAGAGTGGCCATCCCCTCTCCCATGTTGCAACATCGCCGTAGTGGCACAGCAGCAAAATCCACAGCAATTAGCCCAACTTATATGTAATGAAGATACTCTTTGCACCCCCCTATCAGGCCATATTCTGGCTTAGTCTGCGTCACCGAAAAAAAACGGCCAGACGATAGACTTTACCAAAGCGCGAGCCTGCCGCCCCTATAATGACTCTTGATGTATAAGGTACCTAGAATCCAAACAGGTAGATCAAAGGAGGGACCACGAGCTCCACAGCAGCAGCGATCTTGAGCCACGATGGAGTCCAGCCCAAAGTCAGCCCCGAGGTCAAGCGACCAATACCAGCTATGACCATGGCAGTTCCAAGCAATGAAAGAGGAACCTTTCTCGCCTGGATATTGCTGCTGGCCCACCAGAGAATCATTCCATATCCACTCCAGATGGCTCCCAAGAAGCGAAGCTGGTTATCCACGAAGGCGAGGGTTGGGGTTGGGAGGAGAGCTCGCTCTGATTCGGGTATAACGAGTTTATGTCCGGTAATCAGATCAGCTGTTCCGGTGAACATGGAAAATATGGCGAAGATCTTCAGTCCGCGCGAGAGAAATTGAGAAGAGCCGTATTCAGACATAGCTTTTAATAAATATTGTTGTTTATATGGTTACAAATATAAGTTTAATGCACTTGTAGTAAATGCTATATAATTATGAGTCTGGCATCTCTTATACTCAAGGAATGAATTTTGGACAACTTGAATTGATAAGCGTTATTGCCATGCTTCCACGTTATGCTGACAGCCCGGAAAGCCCGTCGGCGTCATAACGAATCCCGAGAAATGACGGGTTTTCCCAGATTGGGACCATTATGCGCCAGGCTCCACAATATACCTACTCTTCAAGTCAGCGCATCCCTCAGAGTCACAAAACTCCAGTTTTTACCTCCATCAGCATCGGGATTCTTAGGAGTGAAAGTTGTCAGTTGATCAATCAGTCGGGAATACTTACAAAGACTTCCGGTCATCATAGGATATCCTTTTCCGTTGCCAAATTTCGCTGCTATCTCAAGCATGGAGGAAGCAGAAAATGATCAAGACCATGCGAGGTATCCCACGACTGTCAGCTTGAAAGCCAGGTGTGTCGCTCCTCCAAGAGTGATCACCATTCTTAAGCTCTCTTTCAGATGCAAACTTTTAAACTTTCCCTTATCATCATAATCCGAGGTCTAATAAATGATGAGGTTAGAGGAAGTGGTATGGGGTTGGTAACTCGGTCAGAAAAGGATAGGCATCAGCTACGATGTATCGACTTCAAAGAATACAACCCCTACTATCATCCCCCTACTCAGGTCAATTCCAGTTTTTCCTCTTCGGTCCGACTGAATGATTTCTCCGGCCTGACTAATTCCTGTTGGCTGAAACTTTTTACTTAGGTTCACATGTGAACCCATAACTTTAAAAAATAACTATCATCTACCACGATGATCATTCAGAAAGTCTTATCGCCAGCAGACACAGAGTGGCGAGAACAAAAGTGCCTAGTCGTAATTATGACGATTTTGAGGTGACTTCAAGTTTATACTGCGGGTAATAAAGTTGGGTTCTGCGAGGTGATTGTATGTAAGCTCTCAGCCACGAGCCTCAACTACAAATAACACACTCGGATCACTATTTAGACATTATTTTATGATTTGTGACGAATCACTAAGGTATAAATATTCTTCGGGAAATTAAGAAACTCTAGAATATAACTCTTTTGCTGCGGGGCGTACAAAAGTATAAGAAGGCTCAGTCAGATCAGTGAACCTGTTACGAATTAATATTTTCCCCCATTTCTTCATCTTCCTTCCCATCCATCTTCCAAGCTAACATGTATCTCATCACACTCCTCGCCGCGGGCCTCGTCCTCCAACTACCTCACGCACTTGCCACGCCTTATCGCCGAGATGTCAAGTGCAAATATGAAACAAATCCTCAACCAGGCCAGGCATGCGAGATTTTTGCCGCTGGCCCCCTTGACACAGTAACTCCAGATGGGATCAAGCCTCGAGCACTTCAGGCCGGGATCGAACTCGGCCAAAGTTATGCTCCAATCTTCGGCAAAGATGAACCAGCCAGCACTGAAACCAAGACAACAAAGCCTACGTCGGCTGATGAGCCAGCATACGACAAGATGCCCGATACTCACTCTGATGCAGAGTCTGTTTCGGTCCCCAACTCGGATTACGAGCCCTCTGCAAAGCCTACTGTTCCTGAGAAGCCCTCTCCTGCGGGTGACTGCTGTGGAAACAGCATCCAAACCCCAGAACCCATTCAAAAAGGCATGGTAGATACCTGCAACAAATTTCACTACGTCACTTCCACGACCACCTGCCAAGGCGTTCTCGATTATTACAAGATCTCCCTTGCCGACTTCGTCAAATGGAATCCTGCCGTTGGAGAAGACTGCACCAACATGTGGGCGGGAACCAACGCATGCGTCTCAGTCAAAGGCAACACTTCGTCTATGAAGAGAGACATCAAGCCCAACCCAGTAGTCGACAATGGAGTCGCGACGCCTTCGCCAATCCAGGCGGGTTTGGTCAAGAACTGTGTCAAGTTTCACTACATCGGTGCCGGGACTACGTGTCATGAGGTTTTGCAGCACTACCGGATCTCTATGGCCCAGTTTGCGCAGTGGAATCCTGCTGTTGGCGAGGATTGCAAAACTTTATGGAAGGGCACTTATGCCTGTGTCGCTGCGGTTTAAGAAGGTTATATGCATCTTGGCTCCTGGCTTGAGGCATATCTATGGCCATGTATAGCCTTTTTCCTTCCGGGGAGAAGTGGACCTGGCTTCACTTTTGGAGCAAGATGCTTTATATCATTTACCCTTCTGCAGAATCAATGGCAGACCGAGTTTCCTATTCAAGAGACAGTAATAAAGTGGATTGGTATCCAAGTATTTAACATCCGACCTTGACAAGGGTTTCAGTGATACTCTATGTGAATTCTAATACCCTCAATCCCTCTGCTTTCATGTTTATCCTTTAGATGACTCTCCTTGAGACCCAGCCTCTGCTTGTGTACTCCAAGTCTGAGAATGATTTCGAGCTGAGTGAAAATGACTCTGCCAGTTCTGTCGATCCGTGGGCATGACCGTGAAGCCCCTCCACGGCTCATCTTCCTGACTCTGGCGCAGCCATTCTGACATCGGTGAAATATAATCCAGGCCAATGTTAGAATATCTGCCATTGTTATGTAGGACAGTGCTCACCTTGTTCTTTACTTCCATGTGCCTTTGGGTTCGGCTGTGAGCTTAGCCCCGTTTCTCTCTTTACAGGAGTGACGTTGTTCTGCGACGAAGCCATGCCGAAAGCTCTGTTAAAGACAAGTGAAGAAAGGCCAGTAGGAAGTGATATTCAATCGAGAACCAGGATGGCAGTTATTGTGACACTTGAAGACATGGAAAAGGGTTCTCTTATGATGAGTGTCATTTTATATATCCATTTGACGCTGCCTTGACCACAAACTAGGCAGGCAAAAGGTATTGCTATGTTATCGATTCAACTTGGGGCTCATCATGGGCCACTTTTCGTATTGGATGCTTCTCTGTAACTCCTTCTAACTGTCTGGGATATCTCAACTATTTCGTCTAACAAAGGCATCAGGGCCAGTTTCGTTATTGGTTCAACCGTACAAGACGCCGTCGGGGCCTTTTTTCAGATTCGTGGATTCAATGAGCATATACAAAGATTGTTGGTGACTTTTTGTACAGAACGAGGCTGTAGGGCCATATTTCTGATTGGTGAATTCATGAGTCTCAGTCAAGAGACAGACCCAAGACATGCATAACTTTGCCCCGAAACTGGCGAATGAGGTAAATGGCCCTCCAATCCCAATATCCGAATGAGAAGACCTCCCTTTAAGAATATCTCACAGGTTCCAGCCCCATGTCGGATATACGTACCGCTTACTGTTGGCGAATCACAGAATTGGCCCCAGGTCTGAGCCACATATGACCTCGAGTGAGCATTTTCATTTTCAGCTGACCACATGGATTACGGATACTTAATCAGGTTTTCGCCATTCCCCCGGAACCTGAGCTCTCCCTAACACTATTTGTCCTCAGTTGACGGGACCATTTGCTTCGACTCCTACCTAGCTAACGATACCGTCTTCAATTCTTCACAATCTCGACACTCGTCTTCCTACTCAGATACTTAGCAACCTACCAAGACTCTCCGGGCAGGTGTCCGCGCCAAGCATAGCCTTGGCGCTGCACCTATTCCGGAGGACCACGATGATCATCATTTAGAACCCTGGACGAGCGACATCGACAATGCACAATGGCTTTTCAACTTCGATTGGGAGACTGAATTTTGGCCTTTGCCTAGAGTTGAGAATAGCGATAGCCTTGGCTTCTTTGACTTTGGTGATTACCACGATACCTGTGTCGGAGCACTCGATACAGACCCTACATTCTTGGCACCGCAAGACGATGTATTCAACGTGGAGGCATCAAATAGCCATTTGACCCCCGTCATTGAACCCTCTGCTTTTCTTGACCCTATGCAAGGAGCCGCAAACTTGTCCCAGAACATTCTCCATTCTTTAACTGCTCATGATTTGGTTTCTTGTCAACAACCAGACCTACCCCCTCCCGTGTGCACCTCTCCGAGCAGCGATGCTCCAACTTCTATCTCCCCAGCATCAAGTGGGTATGAGAAGAGATCTCCTCAATCTTCCACGTCAAGCCCTGCCTCCAACACGGCTCAACTCAGCTGTGGCTTCTGTCGGCAGTCTTGCAATGACGTGGATTCTCTTTAGTAAGTGCCCATGTAATACACTACATGATCGGAATTTAACAGGCACCAGTATCCATCTTGTCTCGTCTCATGTTACTTCGAGACCTTTCCATTGCGGTCGAGCAAGCTGCAACAAGACCTTCAAGGACGGTAGATCCTTGAAGCGGCACCTGACCGAGTTCCATTTAGGAGCCGTGTACATTTGTCGCTGTGGCAGCCATTATGGAAGAAAAGACAAATATCATAAACACCTCGGAAACAACAACTGCATTGGCCACAGCCTCTATCGATGCTCATGTGGTCATGCAGTTCGACAACTCAGCGCACACAAACACCACATCGAAAACTGTGGTAAAAGAAGGAGGGGAAGGCCACCAAAAGCAACCAACTACAGATGAGCAGCGGAAGAATCTGAAATTCTGGGACCGACCTATAGGTTGACGTGGTACCTAAATGGCAATGGCGTCAGCACGACCCTGTTGCGTCGTGTGGTCACTTGTATGCACCCAAGCGGTACATACAAGAAGTATTCTTGAGCGCCTGCACTTTTATGTACCACTTCCCTTCGGTTTGAATTATCCTTGCTCGTTGTTTCGATGTTTCGCGAATCCTTGAGAACTTATTGGATGATCTGTGCTTGGATTTCCTTTGTTGGGGTCGTGCTTGTCTTCTTTCTACCTTCGTTTATTCCCTTTCAACGGGGCCAGACTGCCTTAGCCTTGAGCCAAGTGGCTGAAAGCTTAAGGAGCAGAGAGAACTGAGCCCCCGTTCGTCATGCAGCGTCTCGACCTCCACAGTAGAACTGTTTTGCTTGTCAAGTCCCACAGTATTGGCAGCAGAACAGTATTGCTTGTGAGCGGCGAAGAAAAAGACAAAAAAAATTCAAAACTGAAATCTGTTTCCTTCCGACGTATGAAAGGCGCGTGCGGAAGGCGCGTGATGTGAGCCATCAGTTTCCTTCCACATAAGCTGTTGGTCTTGCTTTTCTTTTCTTTTCTTTTCTTTTTTCTTTCGTCTTGCCGTATTGATTGAGTTGTGGACATGCTTTCGGCTGGGATGTTGTTGACTAAGACTGCGTTAGTCTTGTTGGAGCCACCATCTTGAAGACCCGGGGCTTTGTATGTCTAAGTTATGAGCTATATGTGTTATTTGCAGTTGATCCCTGTGCTTATTCTGCCGACAGAACTTAGTTAAGTTGTTGGCCTCTTATTTCTATTTCCTTTTTGTCTCAATGCTTGGATGTTTTACAGTCTCTACTTGCGTTCTTTGTTTGTTGTCTTTTCTTAGGGTTGGACATAAGATGGATACGTTCGCTTCCACCTTCGCAAGTGCTTGGCGTGGAATTTGAAAGCAAGGGCGCTATGTGAAAATCATGAATTTCATGAAAATCATAGAGCCTTGTTTCAACAAGGGGCTTCTTATTGCACGGAGATATCAACATCGATCCTTCTTACGCTCCTGATCGAAGGAACCATGTTGATGCATAACCATCTTTCAACGCAGGAATTCTTGGGACGGAGAAAGATGATTCAACATACTTCTTTGCTGGCATTCTCTGCATAGAATAACTACTTACTATATGGAGAAATAAATTGTGCTTATGGAATTCCTTGCGTGCATCATTTACGTTCTAAACCGCATAAGCTACATCATGATTCGACGATAACTCAAGAACTACCTAAGGCGTACCTATGAAGAGCGTTGTTATTAGCTACTGGCGCAACTATAGGGGTTATATAGACCCTCAAAATTTGACACATTGATGTACAGCGTAGTTTTGACTCCGTCTCCCCTTCAGAATCTGTAAAACTAGCTCTTAGGCCCATGTTCAAGTACTCCCTCATCGACAAGTTCGAGTCAGGATTGGGAGAGTAGTTTGTATATGCCGCATAATGTCAAACCGGTGATTAGTACTCTGAACTGAGCGAAGGTCTGATGCCGAGAGGGTTGAGAGAGTCGAGTGGACGCCTGAGAACAGTTGTCGGTACGTCATTTGAGACAGTTCTTCTTCCAGGTCCTCAAGTTGTTTCATCATGCCGTAGTTCTCATATGAACCCTGATGACTAGGTCTTGAGACGTGCGTCTGGTGATGAGCAAGCAATAAGGAAGCTGTAAGACTGAGAAGTGGCGGCCGTTTACAGGCATCAGGAATGTATGGCTCCTGGGCCGAGCGAAAGTTGCCTTTGTGGTCATAGAAGATATACAATAGGATAGAGGCTCTGATTGCGATTTCTTGACTCGAGAGGTCGGACTCCTTCAGTTTTTGATCTTCTATGACGGGTTCTAGAATTTGTGAGCCTGTTGAAACCTCTGAGTCTTTCTTTAGAGTTGCTCTCTGTCTATTCGCTCGTCGTTTGTCTAACTGCCGTGTTCGAATGGCCTCCCGTTTATATTCTTCTTCATTATTCTCGACTGTTAGCCAGTTAGATCTTTCAACCAGTCCTGGTATGTAAACACGAAACTAGCCTGATAAGCTTCTAGAGGTCTCAGATGAGTCTCCTCCCTCCACTTTGTTACAGTCATCATTCTTGCTGACAAGATACGCAACAACTTTAGCTCCACGGCATGACGCAGTTAGCCATGTTCGTGGCCCTAAGCGTTGAATGCATCGCTTTCGATGCCTTTTCAACTTTCCAGGGACACCGTCGACTATGAAAGCACGAGCTTCGGAACTTGGGTCTCTGATACCGCTGCGAGATTGATGAACAGAATAGACATCAGCGTGTCTTTCCCTTCTGATCAAGGCTCCTATCTTTGCAGTGGGACCTTTTATGTCATCGTCTTCCAATATGATATTGACGTCCTTATTGCAAGGATCGTCTTCAGGCAATTGCAATGCATGACGAGCGGTCCCAGTGGCCGTTTGTTGATATTTCTGGCAAGGTCAGCTTGAGCCCTGAACGAATCTTGCTATCTCACCTCTATCACTTCCATAGGGTTATTCTTTGCGACTCAGTTTATTCACGTCATAACAGGTTGAAAGTGAGGCTGCATAGCCGTTATATGCTGAGTGGCGCTGACGGGGAGCCCCTCTTACACGCACAACACTGTCTAATCTGATATCGCGATATTCTTTTAGACTCATAATGTCTTTCACAGATGACCAAGGGCCATTTATGTGATTGGGTGTGCATGGAAAGTGCCCTGCTTTTCGATTGCGCCAATCACATAAATGGCCTTCGTTCGGCTTTTCAAGCCATGTTACATGGTCAGACAAATCCTAAGCAACCAACAAATCAGAGAATCGCTAAATATCGCTGATGGTGCACTGGAGCGCTCGATACAGCTCCCCTGTCCCAGCTCCTGAAATCAGCATAAGAACCCCTCCTCGCCGCAGCCAAAGCAATTGTGATCCTCAGACAATCACCCACCCTCCGCCTTCATCAATACGGTACCAATACGTTCACCTCTATTCTGAGGAATAAGACCGCCTTCTCTTTGCAAAAAGGAAATCCCAAAAGGGACCAATCCTTCCGCAACTGAAGTGCTGAGTCTCGTAGTCGTCATGGCTACCCCTTCATTCGCCTTTGACTCGGGTTGAGTTACAACTCCAGCTTATACTACCAAAATGATGCGCAAAGTTTATTTACCGATATTGAAGTTGAAAAGATATGGTTAAATCCATGTCTCTTCTCGGACCCGGGTCTATTTGTCAATCCCCCTCAAGAAACTCTTGACGACTTGTCGTCACCTTGCCGTGCTTTACCGCAGACGATCGATCCCCATGGCTTGGGCGGCACTTCATCTTTACACTACATTCATTTAAACATCCATCAAGAATCATACCGCGACTCATATCCACCTCACAATGAGCCGTTGGCAGTAGTCAATCCGCAGGATCCGGACGGTGCCATTCTATTACAGCTCAAATCATTCTTTTCTTATCAAAGGCCCCGCGATGAAGCGACATCTGAGACTCCTCCACGCCGGCAACATTCAGAACTATCGAGCTATCCAATCTCTCCGCACCCAGCTACTTCCGACGATAGCGCGTCTATTTCCTTTTCCTCTTCTTCTTCTTTTTCTTCTC
>JAAOAR010000838.1:0-11325 GCA_013395995.1 Fusarium pseudoanthophilum | reverse complement strand
TAATATATATATTATCTTTTTTTAATACTTATAGCTAGTTATATTATATAATTATAGTTTTAATAAAGTTATAGGTTTTATTACTACCTTTTTAAAGGTAAGGAAAATAGTATTAAAACCTACTAGGTATAGGGCTGTTATATTTTTAAACTATTATTAATAGAAATAAGAACAAAGTCCTCTATACAGTACTAAAGTAATAGAATAAAAAATTGCCATTTATTGCATTTATAAGCAGTGATTGAATTATAGTGACTCGATTTAGTTACCTTTTATGCGTTTTTGTTAAACATGGTAACCAAGCCAATCATTAACGAGCCACGTATCAATTTTCGTATCGCGACCCCATCTTGGAGCTATCAACAACAATAGCATCACTTCTACATCTCCATCATCCATTATGTCCGAGTCAAAGGAAATCACCTTCTACGACATCGCGGCCCGCCCGCCAGTGGAAAAGAACGTCTTCTCCCCCAATCCCTGGAAAACCAGATTCGCCCTCAACTTCAAGCGCGTCCCATACTCAACGTCATGGGTAGCCCTCCCAGACATCACCAAAGTCCGCACCAGCCTCAACGTCCCCGCCTGTCGTAAATTCAACGATGGCAAAGACTTTTACACGCTACCCATCATTGAAGATCCATCAACTGGCTCTGTAGTCGGCGACTCCTTCGACATCGCTATTTATTTACAGAAAACTTACCCCGGAGGCGATCTCTTCCCCACTCAGACCCTCGACTTCGACTTTGAGCATCCCTACATCCTCGTCCCTCTCTCCGAATGGCGCGACAAGGAAAACCCGGAGTACGCCAAATTCAACCTCAACATCGACGCGGCATTCACAGCGCACGTCCAACTAGGCGTCCAGGGCATGCCGTTTGATCCTGCGAGCGAGGAGGAGAGCAAGGCGGAGTTTGTGCGACGTGCGGGGATGAAACAGTGGGTCGACTTTGCGCTCGTTGGCGATGCGAGGGAGAAGGTGATGCAGTCTTTGAAAGAGATGCTGGGTAATCTCAAGAGGTTGTTTATGAAAGATGGGAGTGGTCCGTTTTTGCTGGGGGAGAAGGTATCTTATGCGGATATGATTGTTGGTGCGTGGTTGAGGATGTTGCATGCTACGTTGCCTGAGGATGAGTGGGCGCAGATTGCAGGATGGCATGATGGAATCTTTGGGAAGTTGCATGAGGCTCTGGATGCCTTTGCAGAGGTGAAGTAGATTCGATACGCTCATAGGCTCTGTCAAGAAAACTTATCTTCGCCCCGTAAACCCCAATACCCCTCGTATTGAGTGCAATCTCTTGGCTATCAATCTTGAATACAGCCCAACGCACTATATCCCACTTCCATTTTAAAACTAATCTCAAGACATTTCTATAACACTCAAAAAGTAGACAGTAACGCTCAGCTATCACGGTGCCAAGTCGCATGGCACGCCTGTGTCTTGGTCTGTTGACTTGTTCTACTTGTTCTATTAACTCTCCACTATATCATCCCTTCCAATCGCCTCTATAAGAACTGGACCTATATTAAGCACTAGGTTCTTACCTATTCTGACATTATTGAGAATGACTACTCCTTAGCAAACTCCAAAGAAGGGTATCGAATTTAAGGATCTCCAGCAAGAGGACCGATAATTGGCACTTAATATATAACCCTTCTTGCTCTAAAGGTAAGGGATATCTAGATGTCTTGTAACTCTTTAACAACTTGCCTTGCTAATGGCATACTGCAGCGTATGATTCAGGGATCGGAAAATAAATGTCTCAGATCAGGACTGAAAGGGCGAGATAACAACAGTATAGTAGGACCCCTAGACAGGCGATAAAGGGACAGCCCGATGCGGATGTCTCACCATAGAACGGCACGGCTCTACGTCGGCCTCAATATAATAATATTAGAGGGCCACAAGGCAGGTTCACATATCTTTTCATTGACCGATCAACCTACAAATACCCTCCAAGTCCAGGCACACGAATTCCTGTAATCCCTATCATCATCAATTCCAGCTTTATCAGCCCTTGTCAAAATCCCAACCCCATCGTCTCCCAAGTTAAAAAAATGAAAGCTTCAGCTTTTCTCTCGACTCTGTACCCTGCGATTGCGGCTGCCCTGGCAGCTACATGCGAAAAGGATGCAGGACCGTGCATCATGGCCAACGACTGTTGTAAAGGCTATACCTGCAAGACGACGCCTGGAGGAGGCTCTAAATGCGTTGCCGACCAGATGTGCGTTGCAACAGGAATGCTCTGCCATGTACAGACCGCAAAGTGCTGTGGTGACTTTGCGTGCACGAGAATTCTTGGCCAAGTAGGAGTTTGCGTAAGTTATGTCAAAACTCCTCTGTCGAGATGTTGAGGTACTAACTTTATGTAGATGAAACCCGTAGACATCAAGCCCACTTTACCATAATCTTTGTACCTGAGTGGTCCAAATTGTTACACGCTTATTTCTGGAAGTTATGTATGGAGTTTTTATCTCGTGGCATTGGTGGAATAGCTCTTTATATCTGTTAGCTACTAATGGCTTTGGGTGGACGATAAATGAAGTTCATTTTCTGGAGAAAGATGTCCTTGAGCTCTTACCGTGTAGCAGAGTCTGACTTGTACCCAGTATGCCCGTGGTAATGAAGAATTATAGCCCTTTCTACTGCCTTGTTAAATGACTGGTTCTCCATTAAGCTCGATTGCATGTAGCTACGGGTAAACGATACATATTTTCTATTAGACTTAAGACTAATGTTTTGCCTGGTTGTGTATTGGACTGAAGTGGTTTGATAATACCATCGAGCTGTCTAAAGAATCGTTGAGATGATTTGTTTTTTCAGGCGTTCCATGACATTACAGAAGTCCCTAAGCTCTTCGCAGTTGATGCGTCCTCACGACTTGCTGATAAGAATGAGCAAGCTCGTTTCTGAATAAACCCGCTCCCCATGGACGATATTGCCCAAAAGGTCAGCCCTGAGGCCTTCAGGTCGGTTTTTGATATAGGATACTAGCCTCGTAGAGAGTCTTTGTACCGCCATGTTGTCTGGATTGGGTGAGGATCTCGTTGTATTCCAGGTGCCTTTCGGCCAGAGACTTATACCAAGTGCATTAACCCTTGCAAGATCCTCCCCAAGTCTGCACAGCTGTTCTAGCATTCTCAAATTCTCTGGACCCCTCCCCGTAGTTAGACAGGACACTTTGGTCACTGATCTCCTTCGGCCTTGTAGTTCAACCGTTTCTGGAAGAGATGTGGCTTTCCAACGCTGTATCCACTCCCAAGCTTTCAACAGCTTATCAGCTACAACAAGCTAAGCTGCAGCTATCAGATTGAGATCTCGAGGGACGATAGAACAAGGCTCGGTATAGCGTAGTGTGTCAATGTGCTTGAGGTCTATGGAGATAATAGTTCGGATACTGAATAACTCGTATTTGGAAACCACGGGGGCTTATCGAAAGAATGGTATTGGAGGTAAATATTTCTTAAACGAATCAGGTTACAAACTCAATGCAGGATATTAGGTAGCAATATGGTCACCCGGCATTATATTGCCACGAATTCAACGACTAGATAATTGCATAAATGTATTACATGTCTTTGATGAAATTTATATAAGGGACAAAGTATTTACAAAGTGCGATCTCCGAAGAGCCGAGAGGTTCCACCGAAGGAGTCATCCTTTTCTGCGCGAGAGACCTGTCCCCAGACAATGATGCACCCCATTGCAGCGTTAGAGTAGCTTAGTTGGCGGCGGGGCAGTCGAGGCAGCGAGCATCATACCAAGCGAAGCCACTGCCAGCGTCAGCGGGGTTGATGGTCGTAGCATCATACTTGAAGAAGTAGCAGATGCCGTTGACACTGTCGTAAGCAACAGTCTTGCAGTCAGACTTGGTGGTACCGCAAGCAGCGACGCAGTTCTTGAGATCAAGCTTGTTGTTGTGAACGCTGTCGTAGCTGGTAGCAGCCGAGTTCTGGCGCCAGCCCTTGCGACCGCAGATAGCACCACCAGCAGAAGCGGCAAAGCCGCACCCAGCGTCGTAGAACTTGTAGCCGGTGGCCTGGGACTTGACGTTGGTAGTCTTGAGGTCGTACTTGGAGAAGTAGCAGATGCCGTTGACGTCGTCGTACGTGACCGACTTGCAATCAGGCTTGGTGGTGCCACAGGCCTTGATGCAGCCGTCGAGGGTGAGCTGGAAGTTGTGGACGCTGTCATAGCTCTTGGCGTCCGGGTTCTGGCGGTAGCCGGTCAGACCACAGAGGGATTTTGAGGGGATGTTGACCAGGCTGCACTGGTCAAGGCTGCGGCAGGGCAGCTTGTTGTTGGGGGCAGCAGCAACGCTGACGGCTGACAGAGCAGCGGTGATGAGGGTAGAGTAGTGCATCTTGGTGATTGATCTGGGGGAACTGAAGAATGATTTCTTGAAGTTGCTTGCTCTGAGGAGATGAGATGAGATTGAAAGCGGCGATCCTTTCTCTTTCTTATAGAACTTCCGGTGAACGTCGAAGAAGACCATCTCTACATCAACTTCTCCTTTGTTGAGTTCTAGATGCGCACCGTGTTGACTTACAGCAGGAGCTAAGCGTACGTGCAAGGCAAAAATGGAAAGGTTCGCCTTACATCGCGACAGCTGAAAGTCCACAACTGAACTATCAATGAGATTATCGAACCTTGGCAGGCAAAATCTGTCAACGTAGGATCCGTAATGAATCATCTCTCTTGTCCTCGGTCCCTCGCCAGGTGCCAGTCTACTCGCGGAACCGCTGCCGATCAAACTCGTATAAGACAGTTGAGCGGAGCGTTGATTCCGTACCCACCGGTTCCTCACAATCGGGTTCCTCCAACATGTGCCATTGGTTGAAAGGCATAAAGCTATGGGAAAGCGTTGAAACTATCGACGCCACGAAACAAAGCCCCGTCATTTCCGGGTCTAATTCCGCTCATGACCCGTGTGAATGGAGTCTTATTTAGTTAATTCCGCGATTGCGGAAGCTCGTCTAGTCACTCAAATTTCTGTTGTGAAGTCAAGTCGCGAATTCTGACCTGTTAAGAGTAGTTATTAAACTATTCGAATGTCGAATGAGTCGATGTGGCGGTGCGAAGGAAGAAACAAGTCGTATCGGGCAGAATCTCCTTAGATAATGACAGTCTGTATTTCTGCCCATTGGACATCAGTGAAGTCACTAGGTCCAAACGGTGCTGTTGGCGCTTGTTATGGGGTCTTTAGAAATACCCTTAACTAACTGGGTCCCTACCTTAGCTAGCATCTTTATAGTGCAGTTGACGCAGACCCTGAGCCGGGTTCGGTCCGAAGGCGCCGCAGTGTTTCTGGTGTACCTCAGTCCCCCTTTGCTCAATCACGCACAAGCTACAGACTCGAGCCCATTCGGATTTAATAGCATTTACCTAAGAATTGCAGCATCCTACTATACATCAAACCTCCAGGCAACCACCTGGTGGACAGAGTGAGCTAACTGGAGTTTTTCTCCCAGAGCGCTGCAGCTTTGTGGGATATTAAGCCAGTATGTCAGGCTAGAGACGAACTAATGCATTCAAGTCCTTCAAGAAGCAAATGGAGTGAGCGGAAGAGCCTCGCTTAGCCGGGTGATGGTTCCGTGATGCTCTGATTTTGAGAGTGTAACCCGGGTAGTAGCCGACGCTCACAACAACCTCCGAAACTGTATCGGACTTATAATTAGTAAATTAATAGCAATCATTGATAAAGCGACCCCCAGCCCTATGAGGCATCTCGTCAAAGTGCCCCACGCTGACGTGTTTGATAATAACGCTTATCTTTTCAAGTCGACTTCTTTCGCTGCGGACAGTGAGTGATTGGCTCTCAGGCGATACGCAACTATAGAAATGTCGTCCCACATAGCACCACTTGGCGAGAACCGAAGATGCAGTTCTGACCTAAAACCACTAAAATCCAATAGTGTTAGTTAGCTCTGAAGGTGTTGTTCTCCTGAAGATCAAGAGACAGGTTTAATAATAAGTCACGGGAGTATGGGCTTGAAGGAACTGCGTCCGTCTTTGTTGTTTCTGCATCTGACCCCATTCACTCGTTATTTGTTCATTGGCAATGATTGCTGCAAAGGTTCTCACCGCCGTGGCGGCTTTGATTCTTCAGCTTGTTCTGGCTGGACCTTGTCGCCCGATCTCGCGGTCAACTACAGCGTCTGCTGAGTCTTGGACTTCGCTCACATCCACAACCACGTTCACTTCACTGCCTTCCACTACTGGTCTGACGTCTATACCCATTGTGTCCCTGTCGTCTTCTCACACTCTGGTGGGGGAAAGCACCACTACAGATGTCTCTGGAAGCGAGACAGTGACCAAGGAAACTTCGGTCACCGAGACATCGTCTGAGACAGCTGGTAGTGCGTCAGTCACCACAGGAGATTCTTCGACTATTATCTCTGCTGCTACAACTAGCTCTGGGCTTTACACTACTGAGTCTCAGACATCGACCACTGAGGGTATTTCTTCTACAACGGAGGCCTCTTCAGTTGATGCCGTCAGCAGTGAAACTGCAACTGCAACCACTGTCGCTTCCACCACTACGACCGACCGAGACTCCGTATCAGAGTCTTCTCATACTGTCACCACCAGTACTGAGTCTCATACTACTATGACTGATACTGCCACTACTACAGAGGGGTCTTTGACTGCTACAGCTTCCTCAACTACAGCTGATGCACCACCTACAACGACAGCAGAGTCAACGACGACTTATGCTAGTACTTCCGCCACCTCGACCCTCGAAGCGTTTACAACCACCACTAGCTTCACCACACTGACTACGGTTGCTACTACCACTCTCATGACATCTACATACACTACGACAACTGAGGCCACATCTACAACAAGTGAGGAGTGCCAAATCTATCCTTATATGCTGGTTTAAGGGTACCTACACTTATTTATATTCTATTCTTCCTCTTATATTTTATCTACTCAAGTAGTATATATGTTCCTGTACATAGACTTGACAAACTCACTCTATAACCCAGCATCAACTCGAATACTATAACCCTTCTCTGTTTGCTTTAACACAGTAATTTGAACACCCCAGCCAGGAATCTTATACGAGCTCACTCCACCCTGGGTCAGGGATAGCGTTCCATCATTCTTGTCGTAGGCACTATCGCCGCAGCCACCTGATCCCGGGGTCACATCAACAACACGGACAGGGCCATAGCCTGTCTTGACCGAGGTATCAACTGTGTACAGCAAGACGCCAGGCGCACACACACCTGAGTCAAGACCCTCGGGTACGCGGGCCTCTGCGACAAGTGCGGAAGTTTGGTTGACGGCAACAACGACAGCTTTGACACCATTGTCAGAGGTGTTTAGTTCCAGTGGGTCAAGAATGTGCTGAGTAGTTCCTCGCCCCGAAACACAGTCGACAGCCTTGTCTTCAATCCAACCAAGGCGCCACTTGTCCCAGGCAAAGAAATCAGGGGCTATGCCAGAGAGGTCTCCCATGGCACTCCAGCCACCAACGTAGTAGCCCAGTCCAAGATTCTCGAACGGGTACAAATCGGCCAAGCACATTGTGTGTCCGGTTTCGTGAGCCAATACCTTCCAGCTCTTTGTTCCCCAACCTGTAAATGCGTCGGTGCCAACAGTGACGGTCTTTCGGGCAACATAATCGCCCTGTCTAGTGTTGATTCGTGAAACATAAGTGATGGACCGAGAGATACCTCTGCCACCCACGCTATTTACGGGAACAACATAGAGGACATCTGATTCGGGAGGTGGAGGGCGAGTGCCTTCGGCCGTGTAGGCGTCGAGGGCATCCTGGATGTATTCTTGATGTTCTGGCCCCGTGAGACCTCGCTCCCAGCCATACGATGCAGCAGACTTGGGCATGCGGAAGAACCTGGACATATCGGCCGAAATATCCAGGGAAAGGGCCCCATAAGAGGCTTGCTTGTACCATTCGGTTGTTTGAGGGACTACAGCGTCGTAGAGCGATTGGGGAGTCTCGCCTTGAGCAGGTTCGGCATCGGAAAAGTCAACAAAGATCATGAAGCCTTTGAGAGTTCCGGTACTTGGAGCACAGTCTCCATTGTAACCAAAGCCGACACTCATCTCCACAGTGTTGTTGGCAGCCAACTTGCAAGCGGCTTTCGATCTAGGAGGGTTTGGCTTGCAAGCAGCAGCGCTGGCTACAGCAGGCCAGAACAAAGAAAGAAACAGAAGGTTCATGGTGATAGAGCTTGATCAAAAGCAGAATTAGAGGTGACAAGTGATGGGGAAACACTTCTCTGACGTACGTTGGGACATCTTTTATGCTTGACTCTCTGCCAACCCGTGAGGCCCATCGTGCACAGCCAACTTGATATTTTGCCAGTACTGCTTATGACTCGAGATTGGCCAACTGCAACGTCCCAATTGAATCGCCAGCTCGTTTCAGCTTGAGCAGCCACTGTCAGCGGACCGCGATGCTCACGTCAGCGGGTCAGTCGCCTTCCCCGATGTGCACATCTCTGATTGGTTATCGTAGGGCTTCTCATAGGGGTCTAGGCTCTCCATCGTCAATCAGCAAGATGGAAAAATAGCGCTTCCCATGCATCGTCTTAGGGCTATCCAAGTACAGCCCCTTCAGCTCAAGGCTCCCCTGATGCTCAGTGAAGCTAACCGAAGTTCTACCCCCGGCTGTCAGCTTTCGATTAGATGGCCTGAGATCGCTTGGGGTGACTTGTTCACGACCGAGGGCTTCTGTTACACTATTGCGAAATGAGCAGTTAGCAGCTACTGGTGTACGCTGTCAGAAACGTGAAGTGGCTGGACATGGCCTCAGCCAAACACAATCTCACCACCTCAAGGAAACGGCGGTGAGAACATTGTAGAGAATGCCGGGGAATTATGAGTAATGGCCACGATAATGGCAGCCGGTACCTGGGCAAATATGAGGGTGACTGTACTGGTTATGATAATGGAAAGTGGAACACTAAGAAGAATAGTTAGAGGAAAAGGGTTGCAAGTAGGCTTATAGAAAGTAAAAAAAAAGAACCACTTATTCTAAAACATGGTTTTAATAGAGCTTCTTTATTCTATACACCTCTTTTGCCATTCTTTTCACTTGCGTCCCCAAATGTTGCGCCATGGGCCATACTTCAGCGTATTTGACAAGTGCCTCAATATTCTGGCCCATATTCTGACGAAGCTCCTGATCGTCTTGGGCCACAAAGGCCAATGACCATCTGCTGAGATGGATTGTTGACGAGAGTGTTACCATGTAAGCAAAGAAATGAGTGTGTCTAAGGAGAGGAACGCGGTAGCTGATCAACTTGGTAAGCTCCCTCGCAGCCCGAATCGTATGTTTGGTGTGCGAATTGAACGCATCGCTGGACTCAGCTGGCGTGTTGGACGCTTTGATATAGTAAGTCAACGATGAGTCCAACTGTGAGTGAGGCTGGTGTACGAGAATGGAAATAGCCTGCCACATCATAATGGCTTGGAACATCATCTCATCTAACTCGCCGTTGCAATAAGCGTCGTATTTCGAAGGCGGTAAGCGGAGCATCCAGTTCGCGAGGAGCCTGGCTATATGGTCGACATCTGATGGCATTTTCTGAAAAACACCCAAGATGCAGGCACATTGAATCCGGTAGGTGTACGACGAATACGGCCTGGCATCAAAAAGTCCCAGGGTTTCTGTGTCGTAAGGGTGAATGGGAGGAGGTATTTGCTAGATCTTGTAAGCATAAAGTGAGTCCCAGGCTCTATAACGACTTACTCCTGTGAGATATTGGTTCTCTTCACAAGGCAGGCCGACATCTGTAGGTACATCATACAGAACAAAAGTGTTGGTTTGATGCACCCCCGACATAAGGGCATCCACAACGTAAAGCTCCCACCATGTCCTTCGCCAGCTCTCTTCAAGTACCGGAATTTCTTGTCCATTGGTGGATGCAAATGGATCAGAGTTCAATTTGATCTGAATCGAGATATCAATGGCATCTCCCATAAGCTTTCTGGCCTTTTTTTCTTGACGATTACCATCAAGTCCAATTATGATAAGGAGCATCGCCTGCACTAAGAAGCCGTTTCTGAGAGGTGCACCATCTATTAGGCGGGATGCATCTGTGAGAAATCTGCGAGAGCTATCTTGCTCGATGTATAGGGAACCAATCCAACGTATCGCTGCAAGGAGGGGCTCCAGGGAGGTCTGCTGTGCTAGGATGAGAAGAAGCTCCTTTGGCGGTATGAAGGGGTGAGCGGCGTAGAAATTCAGATAGAACGAGTCGATGTAGCGTTCTCTTAGCGGAAGTGTCCGGGGTATTCTGTTGCCAGTGCCGACAACCAGAGTCTGAGAAGTAAACCCGGGCAAACTAGTTGACGAAATAGTCTGAGAGGGTGCCGGAATTGAGAAACTTGTGTCAGTGCTCAAGTAACTTGTGGTATCGCCAAGAAATATGGTAGGATCAAAGACAGAAGGGAATTCTAGTGCAGGCGCCGTGGGAAATGAACTGATTACCGTCGTTGCGGTGTCAACAACAGGGACAAGAGTCCCCGTTGCTTCATGGCGGCTGGAAGATTGAGCAGCTGCGCGTTTACGGCCATTATTACCGCGACGGGATACTGCATAGACGCATTCAAGATCAGCAGTTCTACAGCGGGAACAAGGACGTTCCCCATCGCATTTCAGATGCCTTCTGCGCTAGGCACAAGACCAATGTCAGCATCCGGTTCTTTTCGATCATCATCGTCGAGATCACGCCATGGGATCACTAGGCGTAATAGGCGGTGTAGGGACGATGTGCAGAACTCACGCAAACAAGACACGCAGCTGGAACCGTAGGAAGATCACGGCGAGGGCCAGCAGCCACTCGAGGCTCCGAAGATGGCAACATATTAGTCACGGAGCTCACAGCACCAACAGGAAATTGAGACTTCAGAGCGGCCTAGCCATGAACGGCCTTTTTCTTTTTCGCTCGATGATTCAGTGGAGAGGTAATGTTCAATCAGGCGGAAAGGTTGGATGAATAAAATATGTAATTTTCACCGTACGAGGGCTTCTCTGATCTGTAAGGAAGGAAGGGAAGAGAACTCCACGATAGCAATGGGAGCACTTTAAGGATATTGGAAGAATTTAAGAAATTTACCTCCTGCTGCGCCTCCGCCTTTTTATCTTTTAGCCTTAAACCGTTATAAGACCTAGCACAGAATTTCCCGCATTTTTATAGCTATAGTAAGGTTAAGGTTTTAAAAAAGGCTTTAGCCTCTAGGCTATAAAGGTAAAAGACATTAATAAATATATAAAGATAAAATACTTATTATCTATATAATTACTTAAGATTTTACTTTTAATTAAAAAGCTAAATAGTTTAATA
>JAAOAR010000836.1:0-32709 GCA_013395995.1 Fusarium pseudoanthophilum | reverse complement strand
CTTCAGTACGCCTCGCTCGAAGACCGCAACAATGCGTCTATCAGCGCTAGCCTTAGAATTGAGGAAGCCATGCCTGACGAGGACACGACCTATAACGCATACCCCAACCAACCCGCCCCCTATCCCATCGCCCCTCAACAGCCAGCCTACCAACCCGCTCAAATGCCCCCTCCTGTGCAGCCGTACTCCCCTGTTCCACAAGCGCAACCACAGCAACCGCAGCGATCGGCCCAAGAGGAAGAAGAGGAGCGCCGTATTCAGGAACGTGCAGAGCAACAAGCACGAAAGCAACAGGCTACTGCTGAAGCACGTGGAGGTGCTCCTCCGATGAAGATCAAGGAGAACTACGTACCTCGTGCCGCACAGAAGGCTGCCAACAGACAGGGTGCCCAGACAGCGCTATGCCCCAACTGTAAACAGCAAATCCCTATGAATGAGCTCGAGGCTCACATGCGAAGTAAGTGCTCCATCCTCACATTTCATTTAGTCAGAATGTTAACCTCGTTTTAGTCGAACTTCTCGATCCTCGCTGGAAGGAACAGAAGGCCAAGGCGGACACACGCTATGCATCCTCCAATACCATACATGTCGATGTCGCAAACAACCTTAAGCGACTTGCCAGCCAGCGGAGCGACGTTTTCGATCCTGTCACTGGACAGGCCATTTCTGAGGATGAACTAGCGCGCCGAAAGAAGGCTGCCATCCAGAGCTACGATGGCGCCATGGATGCCAAGAGCCAAGCACAGCTGGGTCATATGCAGAACGTTAACGTCGAAGATCAGATCCGCGCTATTCACCAAAAGTTCGCTGACAAGAAGTGAGGAACTCGGTTGATGGGTAGATTGTACCCGATCGGAGACGACGAAGACGAAGAAGTAGAGAAACAGGCCAGCCCCTCAAGGGAGTATGGTGTTCTCGTGTACACGGATCATGTGTAAAACTACATGTCGCGGTAGGCGTTGTAGGTTGAGGCCCCAAGGTGAGGCACATCTGGCGTATGGCGTTTCGTTAATCATATGGGCTTATACTTGTTTGATGCAGCTCAGTCTTTGCACGAGAGTTTTGGGGATGCCGAATCAAGAATGTCTGGGGTAGTAGATTGGCTGAGAACTGGGTAAATGGGCTGCCAGGAGATGAACGGTAACGTACACCTTCAACTACGGCCATGCCATGTTATGTTATGTCATGTCATGTCGCAAGACAGACAGACAGACCATTGACCATGCTCATGATGGGCAAATGCTTGAATCAGAAGTAAAGATGTCCCGCTTCACGCAGCTTGGATCGATACTATATAATGAAGCCTTCTAGACTGTCGCTCTGAAGCTCTTACGGAGCACCTCGGCGCCCTGCTACTTGAATAAAACAACATGATCAATCCTTCTGCAAATATTCAATACTCACATGTAAAGTGAACCAACCAATATTGTCTCAGAAATACATTAGCCACTGTTTAGGTCTCATGTTTATTTATTGGTTGGATATCTCCGTCTTCGTTCTGACTTGTACGATGCAATGTCGTAACGCTCATGGTTACACAAACAAATCATCAATCAACAAAACGGAGCCCGAGTGACCCGAAACAGGCTTTAATACCCGTCAACGTACATATTCTTGAACGGTAATATCACTGACCAAGGAAACGACAAAAAGGTACTTATGATTACCCTGGTCCTCCACCAATTGCTCAAGTACTCCGCCGGCCTATCCTGTCCTGGTTCCCCCACCTCCACTTTCTTTCCCACTCTCTTCCACTTCTACCTCCGACCTCATTCATCTCATGCGACAGCCTGAACTCGAGTGAACATCATTCTCTCCACTCTATACGACATCACCACCAGCCTCAACCACTTCCTTGCGCCGATAGTCGACTGCGACATACACATCTAGCTCGTAATACTTATACCTTAACGACTAAACTCTTCAACATTACCAAATATGGCGTCCGATCAGGACAACTCCGGCCTCGATGCGCCCGGCTCACAATTCCACCGACCAATCTTGCAATCTATGCCCGATACGCGACAGCAGAGCTTTGACGAGATTTACGGCCCCCCCGAGAACTTTTTAGAGATTGAGGTGCGCTCTCTTGTCCCTCATGCGCCATATCCGCGACCATACATCGTCAGACAGACAAGCAATACACGCAGGAAATGCTAAAAAGCGCCATATATAGGTCCGCAACCCAAGAACACATGGCATGGGTCGTCACATGTACACAGACTATGAGATCCTCTGCCGCACAAACATCCCCGCCTTCAAGCTCCGTCAGAGCAGCGTCCGTCGTCGATACTCCGACTTCGAGTACTTCCGCGACATTCTCGAGCGCGAGAGCGCCCGTGTTACTATTCCTCCTCTGCCCGGAAAGGTCTTCACCAACCGCTTCAGCGACGATGTTATCGAAGGTCGCCGCGCAGGCCTCGAGAAGTTCCTCAAGATCGTCGTCGGCCACCCCCTGCTGCAGACGGGGAGCAAGGTCCTGGCTGCCTTTGTCCAGGGTGAGTTTGTCGCCATGTCTATCTTTGCCATCGTGATGTCTAGGTTGACACAGAATCGCAGACCCTAACTGGGATCGCAACGCTTGGTGACGCCTCCGTCTGATCTGGCCCTTCAAAGCCATGTCCTCTTCTCACTCTCGCTCTCCATCTCCAACTTCAGCTCCGCGCCAACCTCGAAAGCTCCGTAAGCGGAATCCGGCTCTCAACCAGCGAGATGCCCTTCTCGACAACATGCCCTCCCCGTGACTACAAGAGAAAAGTCAAGGAAACGAAAAGAAAACGAAACGACAGGAGAGGGTGGAATGGGCGTTCCTCTTCACGTACATACTATTTTCTTTTTGTTTCATGTGGGAAAAGCAAACTCTGGTCCAGTCATTATGTTTTCAGTCCAAAGCTGTTCTTTCAACCTGCATCCCATCCTACATTCGAAGCTCTGTGACTCCCTTCTTTAGCTTGGGGCGTTGATGGGCTGATGGTTTATCTTGTATCCATATCATCATCTACTCTGAATAACAAGAGTGATCCGACTCACGAGACCCAGACCATGAAGCTAAAGCGCATTGCTTAGAACACAATATCAAAGTCAGCAAAGTGGTTTAATGTTCATTCATATTGGCTTCTAATCATCACCCCTCGGAGAGAGAGAGTCCCCTTCTCCAGGATGAGGATAAGTTTGTGACGATATCGCCAATGTGTGACGATATCCAAAAATAGAAGCGCCTCTCCTATTATACATAAGTTCGTACATGACCTTTGTGTGAGCATGAGCATAAGCATGAGTGTAGGTTTTTACATTTCCCTCTCTACTGATCCAGCCACTCGCCAAACGCCGAAAAATAAATACGCCTTAGCCACGCCATCCCCCCTTTTGTTGGTTTCTCGTAATTCTTCATGTCCCAGCCTCGTTTGAAGACCTTGGGTGTTGTACATTGATACAAGAGCGAGTAGTGTTTGTGAAGCTTTCAAAGCTTCATAGCGACTCGTGTCGGATAGTGTTACAGGACAACGATGAGCGGATCGGTTATAGGTAGCGCTCTAGTTCTTGATCGCTTTGTATCGAATCAGTGCGTTGCTCATTCATGGAATGGCTTACGCAGGTGTATGGAACAGTCGAAGGATGCCTTCATACATGGCAAACATGATGGCGGCGCTAGGTACTGTTCGCATCAAGTGAGGTGTCAGACCTCCGTATAGACCCATGACACCCTCTTCAAGCCAGACAAGCTTGAAGCATTGCACAAGGCCGGTGTACTTGGGCAGTCCATTCTCCATAGGGGCTTGTCGAAGTCGTGTTCGCGCAACCTATTTCAGACTCGTTAGCATTCTGTGAAGATTCCAATGTCTCAAACCGATGACGTACCTCGTGGGGATAGGCGATAACGGCGGCGACCAGCTTAGCGCTTCCAGCAGCGAAACCCTTTCCAGTCCAGTCGACAGTCTTGTCCCACCAAGTCAGTTCACGACCACTGCGGACGATGGCGTTGTGTCTGCGAGCTAGAGATGCCTTCATTTGCTCGTAGAGCATCCATTGCATCGTTGACTCTACCACGCCGAGGTAACTAGCACTCATGCCACGGTAGAGACTTCGAATACCTTCGTCCCGAATGATTTGACGTATACAGTCGTAGCTGTTTCGATATTTGCGCATTTGCGCACCTCCAGCTGCAACATTCTTGTCCAGCTGTAGCCGGGTCTTGATCATCCAGATAGGGTTTGTAGCCGTGGAGGTAATGACGCCGGCTGCTACACCAGCCGATAGATGGACCCAAGGCGCTTCTACACCATTGTTGAAATGCTCAGATATTAAGCGTTTTCCATTGCCGTAGACATAGAAGTTGATGGATCGAGCTGGTACAACTCCAACTGAGGTAGGGCCAAGACCCTTGAAGAGTGCTCGCCAACCCTCGTTCCGATATACTGAGCCGAGAATCTGGAGTGTGTCGTTCAGGTGATATAGAGCGGCCCGGGCAGGGTTTAGTCGGCCAATGACTTGAGCTTGAGCTTCGCGTTGAGCTCGGATCTGGGCCTGGTAGAAATCGGATTGCAATCGGGTCTTTAACACATCGAGGGGGGCTGTAACTGCAGCGGCAGTCATACCTCCAACACTATGAACACAATCAAATCAGTCTCGTGGTTCCCCGCAAATTAGTCTTACGACAAGTTGTCGCAAGCTACTAGGAGACCATATGGAGGTTTACATACCCGCCAGCAAACATGTGAACCCATGATTTAGCAAAGGGCAATGCCTTGACATTTCCCTGAATAGGGGTGTCATCAGGAATTACATCGCCAGTCTCGCGTGACTGGATGAGTGCCGAGTGATCGATTGGTGAATGGGAATGATGGAATGGTTTCTCGTCGCCGCTCGACATGATGTGCGACGTAGGCTGATGGTGTGACATGGTGAGATGCAGTTTTGAGGCGTGAAGTAAGAGGAGAGTCTTGATCTCCGTCAATGTTGGTTGCTCTGTTGCTTTTACTTGTTCCCTCAGTCGACTCGTCGTTGAATTTCGATTTTGCGCGGCACCGTCGGTGGATTAGAGCGGCCTGGCCTGTACTGAAGCCTGTCGATACCGTATAATTAAGAAAATAGGCGTCGTACGACCATCAGTGAGCGATAAGACAAGGACCCGAGCAGTTGCCAAGTATTTGTTGAAGAAGAGGAATCGCCTCTGGTGATTGGGAAAAGATGGAGAATCTTTTTCATGAATCAGCGAAGCATTAGCAGCAACAGTGGCACCTCGTTAGCGGTCGAAGAGGTCATTAGTGCCTTATCTAATCGCATCCTGCCAAAACTTTTTTTCTACAACTGCCACTGGATGAAATGCGTCTTGATTGGATCCGCAATGGAAGTGGCGCTGGCGGGTCTTCAAGGTACGTATTCTTAAGTGCCCTAGTGCCTTGTAAGTGGGTCAGAGGCTTCTACATACATTGGATGTAAAGCCGATTAAAGCCAAGATCAATATGACGAAACACATAATTGCAGCGTTTTTTAAATGTGGTGAGATGCCTGAAGCAGATTTTAAATATCTTTTTATTCATCATATTCGTAAAACGTTGACTTCTTCTCCCACACTCTTCTTCCTTGTCAAGCCATTCCCACGTGCTGACTCTGACAAGTCGGTAAGGTACCTTACTTTCATGCGTAAAACGCCAACGGGGCTATTCTGACTGATGCAGTATCAGCTGGCTGAAGGATTCAACGAACCATCACTACCCCTATACGTACTGTTCGAAGGTGCTACCAGCGAACTCGCCAACCCAGTGGCATTTGATCCAGGTCCTAATGTTTCGACCGAATGGTTGCTGTGATCCGACCTGGCTGATTGCCCCATACCAAAAGGGAGCCGATGTCGTTCTGCGCTTAGATCGAATCGGTGCATCGATGCAGTCGATGGCTCCATTGTACTAGGGAGATGCCCATTGTCCCGACTGGGAGGTCTTGAACCATCATCCGTACCGTGTGTTCCCGGTGTTCTATCCCCAGACGTTCTGCCGGCTTCTTGCCTCTCTCCAAGTCGACTTGAATGCCCGTCTTTGGGGTCTAATGTGTCGGGAACTCGTCCACTGTCCGAGTGCCCATCAACATCCATTTCATCCCTGAGACCCATGTCTCGCTTGAGCTGTCGGAACTCATCATCTGTGACTGTTTTCCAACTGCATTTTGCATGCTTTTTCGTACACCCTGAGCATGCTGTCAAATGTTTAACGCATTCAACCCTTAGTCGCCGACATCGATCGCACGGTGGGTTGATCACATCTCCCTTGCCCAGCTGGTCAGTCCTTTGTGTAATCAGAGACCGAAAAGCTGTTTCGCGGCTGTCCATCACAGGCTGCACTGTTGTCTCTGCTGCATGGCCACTGTATCTCGGACCGTGCGCTTGAGAGTGGGTTACGCTGTGCGAAGGAGATGGTTGACTCAAAGTGGTTATAGGAATTCCTGTAACTGAAGTTGACCGAGATGGCGGTGGCGAAGCTGAGGCTGCGAGAAACTGCTGCAGCAAATCTGCATGTAAATCATAGCCGGCGCTGAAATTGGCCGTCCGATGTGAACTGCCACTGCCGGTACTGTTAGTGGGCTGATACCGTGACGGCGGTGTGTCCTGTGTGCTCCTGCGTCGACGAATATCCTGCTTCCTCTGCCCCAGCCGATGGTTAAGTATACGAGCTCTTGCCGCCACTTCGTCAGCCTTCTTGTACAGAATTGATGTTCTTTGTTCTAGAATATCCAATGTCGCCAGTTCTGCCGTCTCATCCTCTTCGAGGGGGTGATCAAGGGGGAACCGATCCAAAGCGCCAGACCATACCAGACGCCAATCGTCCTCCATAATCTCCACCTGTGAGCCTTTGAGAACAAATTGGCAGCATCGGGTGCCATCCGCCTTTTGAACGAGGGTAAAATCCTTTGGGTTTGATCTCGCAAAACTGACTACATCCAGCCAACTTATAGGGTTGGAGAAGGGCTGAAGTGGTGTCGTCTTGATTGGCCCATCAAAAAACTTCTCAATGCCTCTCAAAAGTCTTGGACCAGTAAGTTTAGCCCCGAGACTTGCTGCAAGACTCTCATGCCTGTCCAACACGTCTGATGTGCGTCAGTAAACGGTATCCCATTAATGGTTTCCACGATTCTCTTGGCATCCTTACTCTCATATTCGCCTATCAGACCGATGATGTCGGCAAATGTGTCTGCGTCACCCTGTACGAGGCTCAAATGCGATGCATTTGATCTCGGGAGATAGTGGATATAACCGGGAACGCCTTTGAGGTTGGGTTAGCATATCCTCCAAGCGAACAAGCTGTGCCAGCGCACCAAGACAGAAAAGCCGGATACAAAAGCAACAAGCATGTGCGTCCCTGGAGGAGTCGAGCTAAACGCTACTTCCGGCGAGGGGTCAAACCAGGAGCATTCGGCTTTTCAAGTGCCGTCTCGTTTGCGCGCGCCATCAGGCGACGCCATGCATTGAAGAATGTAAGAGACACGAAGACACATGCAAGTGTGCAACGACGGCGAGGTCAAGGCAAACAATGCAGTCTCGTATGTGGTGCTACAAACGAAACGTCTCAGGATTTGAGGCGACACAATATGGTGCAGCCTTTCACGGCTGTTGTCATACTAGACATACCTTGCTGAAGAGATGAAGGTGCGTGCTGAGCGCGACCTTGACCACCGGCATCATCGACATCACGCTTTCGTTTTGCAGGTTCCGAGTCGGAAGTATGGCCCATGATGGGAGATTGATGGGTGTAAATGTGGTATGTTGACCAAAGGGTCGAGATTGATAGACGAGTTTAGATGCCGTGTGCAGAATGAGGCGCTTACGCTTGACCAACAAACGTCCTAGCCGAGATTGAACCCTGAAATGCCCTGTGAAGCGGACAGATCTGTCTGGATTGCGCTGAAAAGAGGACGGAACAGGGAGATTGATCAAAGCTTCTGTGAGGTTTGACCGCAGGACGAATTAGAGTCAGGTGAGTGGCAACGTCGCGAAGGGATTGTGACGGGGATTCCAGTTGATCGATTGAGTGATAGGAGAGAAGAGGAGAGAAGCGGCGAGAGAGAGAGAGAGAGAGAGAGAGAGGATGAGACAACGACAGCGGTTATTGGATATTCATGGCGACGGAGTGAAGCCAGAATAAGTTGACGATGGATTGAGAGGATATGTCGATTTTGTAGTATTAGAGAGTCCGTCCCCCCCAGATAGATACCTTAGATATGCAGGTAAATGGGCGCCAAGAGGAGAACAACTGTTGATTCTCCGTGGAGCAGGCTCAGTTTTATTCCAGCACAGAAAACCCCTCGCGCAAAATAACGCAGCGAGCTACGACGGGTGACGTTTGCGTCCAAGTGGGTGAAGAGGAGCCTTCAAGAGTGAGAAAAAAGGAGATAGAAAGGGTTCAAATACTGGACGGGCTGGGGGAGAAGCACAAGGAAATACGGAAAAGAGACAAGAGAAGCCTTGGAGCAGGAAGAAAGTGCCGGGGAATCGGGACCATGTGGGGAAGAGTGCAGCGGAACGAGGTGCGAGGCCGATGGAAAGTGACAACGGTCGACTTGGTTAATAGGTTCGAATGGATGGATGGATATGAATGGAGGGTGCGCCAACACCAAAATCTCCGATTTATAGCGCCTAAAAAGGACGACGATGGTAGATGATTCCTTTGAGGATGAAAGAATTGTTGAAAAGTTCAGATAAAAGAAGTAATGAGGTAGGCCAAGAGGATTTGAGGACAAAGAGCGGCAGTAGCAGCAACCAATTTGAAATGGAACTGACAGACAAGACCGGAACACAAATGCCCTGGTGATGCCCTATGCCTGGGTACTGCAGCCACTGCCAGCCGCCCCAGACATCACCACAGCTTAACGGCGGGCCAGCGGGCTCAAGACCCAGTGCTACTGTAGCTTGATTTCCTTTTTCGGACAGTTCATGATGGATATCAAGAGGCCTCCTCTGAGGAGTCAAGTACATGCCAAAAAACAACTCATAGACCTACAATGAGAATCGCATATCACTCCTGTCATTCTGTACATAGGCGCCTTAATGCATGTCCCAGCGCGGGATCTTTGTATGAGGCTGTGCTGCTGCAAATCCCCAAGCTACCGAAGATAGAGTAACCTGCACGGATGGAGGGAGGGAGGGATGATTTACAGGCGGTAAATAAACAGGAAAAGAGACAAACTCAAGCCGCATGGATCTACCTTAGTTTCAAGTCAGATGAGTGAGGCAATATCACTGGCGCTGGCTGGCTGCATCATCCCGCTCGTCGATCTGCTACTGCAATTTGCGACGCTTGGCTCCGAGGCACGCGAGCGATATATTTTCTCTCGCACTTGCACTTACACTTCCACTTGCATCTCCCTATATTACAGGTCCAATAGTATCACGCTCGGTATTGCGGCACTGAAAGTCGGTAAGTCACCATCACTACTAAATCGACAAAACTCTACTGCGTCTTGCTAGACTTGTTTCTGATGATCAGTATTTCTCCTGCAGTTGGCAGATTAGACCACATGATTACGCGGTGTGAGTTGTAATTATCGTATTCACATGAACAAGAAGTGAGTGAGTGTTGCTGTATCTAATTCCTGCCACTCATTGGTCGAATCGTATGTATCAAGCTCAAGTCAAGCTCTCTTCTCACAGTCCACTCTCGCACCAAATCCACACATGTCTGATCACAAGTAACCTAAATCCACACCAGTAAATCTCCATAATTGTATTAGCACCACTCACCCCACCAGAGCCATCACAAGTTCCAACTTCAGCCCAAACCGCAAGCTCATCACCAATATCGCACCCCATCTCCTCCTCAATACAGCCCCCCCCAAAGATACGCCATGTCCGATAGACCCGCACACCGAGGCGGCCGCGGTGGCCAAGGATCGCATTCACGAGGTGGGCGCGGAGGCGGTCGTGGAGGCGGCGCAGGAGGCGCTCAGCAGGAGCGCGAGAGACCCAAGAAGGAGAACATTCTTGACTTGGGCAAGTACATGGACAAGCAGATCACCGTCAAGTTCAACGGCGGTCGCGAGGGTATGTCCATTCGATTTGCGCGCCAGGAGATCCCAGTCACTAACTTCTGATTCAGTCAAGGGCACATTGAAGGGCTATGATGCTCTTATGAACCTGGTACTAGATGATGTACACGAGGTTGTTCGAGGTATGACGCGCGACTCCTACAAACTATCTCCTGATCCATATTCTCCTCGTTCATGGCTAGGCACTCGCAGCTAACACTAGAACTGCAGACGACGAAGGCAACGACTCCACTCGATCCCTTGGCCTCGTAGTTGTTCGAGGTACTCTCCTTGTTCTCGTCAGCCCTGTCGACGGCAGCGAAGAGATTGCCAACCCTTTTGTGCAAGCCGAGGATGATTGAGGAGTCAGCTGTCATCAAGCTGGAAACGAATATTACGACAAAGGCAAACATCACAACGTCCCACCTGGAGCTGGTACAATATATATGACCGTGTCAAGCTTGGTTTATATCCAAGAAACCGAGCGACACAATTAGATCGCCAGCTACTAGCATGGTGTTTTGGATTATGCATGGGCATCGAAAGCAGCATCTTACGAAAGTCCTTGGCTCCAAACGTGAACTTATCACGTTAGCCGTCACTTCATAGAATATTGTAATGAATGAAGGCAATATATCATATTGAAAAGGCAAATACGCTACTTCTGTCTCACTATATCGTCTCTCTCTGCCTCGGAACCACCACTAAACTCTGCCATATATACACACACAGTCTAAACATCATCAGCCCTGGCAGACCATCTTGAATCTGTAGATTGCCTCCAATGTCCCAACCCCCATCGCATCATGTGACTCGAGGCTAGAAACCTTTTGGCGATTTTGCCATTTCTGATTGCCTGACTGATCCAAGGCGATGCCCTTATAAGTACCCAAGGTGTCGTGATTGTATGAGACTCTGTTCTCAAAAATTGGTGCTCTTTGTTTTTCTGGCCCCATTCTTCTTCTGCCATGTTTCTTCCCGATAGTCGGGACGTCCTTGTCATTCTGAGGACTCAATCCTTCCTGTAATTTGTCGTTTCATCTATCCTCACGCAATGACGGAGGCTTGCCTGTGCGTTGCACATTAGTCTCCTCTCAACGCTCCGGCATAACTCGCTGGGAACCTCTAGTGATGAGACTGATTCGCTTTGAGACCTTGTTTCCTCCTGACGTGTTTGTTTCCTTGGAAGATATTCTGTTGCCTTGTGGGACTTTGGCCTCGTGGGCATAGAAGTTGCACGAGACTGGCTAGGAACAATACCCTCCAATTTACCATCAAATCTAGCCCCCACCCTCGGTCTGACCCTTTCTGATGTCCTCGTGGGTATTGAGGCTTTGTACCGCGATGCCCTGAAACTTGCCACGAGCCAGGTTGTTGTTCCTGCTGGGACTAGAAGCTTCGACCTGTTTTGCTCGCCTTGACAAGTTCTCCGAAGGAATTCGCCAGCATCTTTTTAAGCTCCTTGTAGCTGACGAGGAAGCTGGTCTGTTCGTCTCGGCTGGTGAGACAAACCCTCTCTTCCGTCCCAACATCTAGTTTGCTCAGGCAACGAAGCATGTGTCCCATATCCAGAACTGGATTGCCGTTCCCATCCACCTGATGAAAAACATAATCTCTGAAGAGTTTGAGCATATACCGCTCACCATTTTCAGACCAATTCTGATCTCCGTTGAAGTCATATCGCTCGTTGATGGTTTCGAGTTTCATCAACAGTCTGGCTGTCCTGCCGTTCTCCACCTCCCGCATGACGTCGGCGCGGGCCTTGTCATTGGCTTGAAGAATTTGGTCAAACGTGGATGTAATACGACCAGCAATTCCGCGTACGAACTCGTCGATGCCTTTCTGAGCGGGTGGTTGCTGAGGGGTGAGGAGCCACATCACAGTATCCCTCAGTTCGACTGAATATACCCTCGACAATTGTTCCAAAGATATGTTAAAATTAGTGAGATGGACTGGCAGAGTGTTAGTCGTCAGACAGAGCAATAGCCGGCCGAATTGAATGAAGTCTTCTTGCTGAAGCTCTTGAATGGATCGATGAGCATCATATTGAACGACGTCCAAGATAGAGCATGCGCTGAGACGGATGCGGCCCTTGTCTGTAAGAATAATCTTGCTAGGGTCGATGCATCGTGCTGCCAAATTGACTGAATGGATGGCCTGGAGGGCATTGGCGATCTGTGAGATGTAGCCCCACAGGACGTTCTCAGTAATGGGTGTTTTGGCTTGGAAACGTGTACCATGGGTACTGCTTGGGGTCAAGTGAGCCTCAACTAGTGTTTTGGAGAGGGGGAAATAGTTTTGTACAAAAATGAGTGAGCTGTCCCCGAAAGCGCGGGTGGTAAACGCATCGATGATAGAAACCACGCTGCCATTGTTGATGCGCCGCCACTCTTTGACAAGCCTGATGGCATTCTCGTTGGTGAGTCTGTAGCCTTCTAATCGCCTGAGACAATAAGTGTGACCCGACTTGGTTTGTGTAGCTTTATAGACCCAGCTCGGATAGCCAAAGATGTTAGCATTCTTCCGATGGGTTGTATCCAAGGGTACCAAGTTGTGGTAATTGTCGAGTTGGGGTAACTGCGAGTTGGGGAGAACTTGGCCAGTCGCTTCAAGCTTGTTGACAATCTCAACTCGATCTTTCTCGGAGATGAAAAAGTCGTGAGAAACACGATGATATGGCATCAAATCATCTCGACGTTGCCCAGAGGGGAAGTATAAGTGATGTACCAGAGGTTGAACAGGAGCAGCAAACGCATTTTGTGCTGGGAAGTACCCTGGCCCATGGCCACCGAGAGCTCCTGGATCTTCAGCATAAGGGTTGTACTGAGGAGTAGTAATGCCTTGATTCATAGTAGGCACAGTAAAGGGGTCATAAGAGATCCCGCCATCTTGACCGGAGCCATTTGCGGAAGCAGTCTATCTAATTAGCGGAGAGTCTCGATATCGGCAGTGACAGATCATACCGTGCTGCTCACGTCAAAGTTAGGGGTAAATTCGCGGACAGTTGCAGGATTGAAGACGCTGCTGTCGCCGTCCTGGGGCCCAACCGGGGTAGCGGCTTTATGGACACTTTGTCAGTTGATTGACACAAGAGTGAGGGTACTTATGGGAGACATACAGCCCAAGCCACGTGGTGTAAAAGCTGGAGCGCTGGCAGCTTGTGAAGAGAAGGTGGCCTTTTTATTATTTCCAACGCTAGCGGGGGTGAAAGATGGCGATTCAACATTGAGCGCTTTCTTGGATCTGGGTTCAACATCATTAGCCATGTTGGAGGTCCGAAATCGTAGTGTGAGTTGCTGAATATGGAGTAGCAGCTCGCAAGAGTCAACTTCAGTGAGAAACAGTGTGGGATATTATATGCCTGAAGTAGTGATACAGTACCAGGGCTGCTGGTACATGGGGGCGTTGTGCTTTTGAAGAGTTGGAAGTAAAGTAAAGTTAAGTTGGCAAGTCATTAGTGATGAGGGAGTATCGGCCGATGGGCGGAGAGGTCATGCGACATACGGTCCTTCCTGCTGCAGCATCGAAGCCTCCCGTCTACAGAGAAAAAGTATGTAACCACTGCACGGTATACAATGATCACTTACAAGCCTCATTAACAAACCCACCATGAACCGACAGCGCGAGACTTTCATGGCTGAAGTGTGTAACTTTACAAGCCAAGCGAAGTCGGATTAAATTTGGGTACTGCGAACTGTCGCATCATGGGTCGGGTCCATCCATCCTGAAAACAACAAACAAACAAACAAAACAAAAGTTTGAGTAACCTACAAGTCTGAATTGGAGTTGTTTTTGTTCTGATCGTGACTAAAGGCGCAGCCTTGGTCCTCGTATCGACAATGCCCATAAATAAGTACGTTTCGGCATAATGTATCTTTATTCTCTGGGAGAGCGCAGGTCAGCGTTCATGTTGGAGTTGGTTTGATGGTGGGGTGTGTCGATATCGTGGGATGGATGGAAAGGCAAACGAACCGCGTCCTTTAGGTCTCGGGGACCCAACTTGGCGTCGTAGATCGGCCGTTTGATATCGCGAAGTCGCCATGGTCAGTTATATAGTGTTGAAGGTAGTGCAGCCCGCTTGGCTGTGTTTACGACGTCTGAAAGAGGAGGATGTTAGGAAGCTGCCGACTGAGAAACGATCTTGTGCAGATAACAACGCCCACAGGACCTAGGCCGAATACTGACAAAAACAGCACCTACTTGACTCTGGCAAGCATTTCCCATTGTTCAATTGATCGAGGCGAGCGGCCGCCCATGGAGTAACGAGACGAACGGCGGGGTCCAGAGGCTGGCCGTTGCAGACCAGCTTGAACAGTGATTAAAGCGCGGGATGTCAACGGCCGTGTTCGAGGGGGAACAAGGCGCGGGCCGTCGCCTCTGGTAGCGGGAGCAAGCAAAGTCTTGCGAGGTCGGGAGGAGAGGTGAGGTTGAGGTAAGGTAGGTATGAGGAGTTGAACGAGTGGTTGGATTTAGGTGCGGATGTGGATGTGGGCGGTGGGGGGGCAGTTTTGGTGGAGGGACTAGACACTTCAGTTGGGTTGGGTGAACAAGCCTGCAGCGTCGCGAGCCCAGCAAAGCGAAGCAATGCGCCTAATCCTAGTATCTTTTCTATTATTTTTGTATGGAAATATACTTGGGCATGTGTCTCCACGGCATGACGCCAAACCTGAAGCCAGTTCGTTCGTTGTTCCTATAAGACACCAATAATATCATTGTCCCGAAGAATAGCCCACCCCAAAACGGGTTTAATCTGACTTTTGATAAGCAAGCCCGCCCACTTTAGCTCTGACGCGCTTGATGCCATCATTCGTCAACCTCAACTCTAGCTCTCTTCTTTCGATATCGCATACAAGAGATACTTCAATAGAGCCCATTTCAAACTTCAAACTTCCCTTTTTTTATCTCCGACACTTTGAACTTTCTAATTTCCCCCCACACTCCTTTTTCTGATTTATATACAGCGAAGCCGGAATCTTCCAACCACTTATTTACGAATGCTCAATGTATTGGATCTTATAAAACCGTGGGGTTACACCACAAGCGAGACGTAGACCGCATTCACTCTTCGTTCCCGCACATTTGAACTCGGTCCCTTCCCCCTCTTCTTGCTCTTCATCTGAGAGGCATTCTTTGACCCTGCAACAAGAGCAGTGTGGATGATATAGGTTACAGCATGGCCGAAGGCGACATGGACTTGGGACAACTGTCCACTACTCAGCAGGAGGCTCTCGATCAGTATACACAAGTGACCAACCAAGAGATCAGCGAAGCTATTCCCCTTCTCCGACGCTCCGAATGGAATGTTCAGGTATCAAACTTGCTTATTTGCTCTTTTTGATCCTTCTAACGATGCATCATAGATCGCAATCGCCAAGTTCTTCGACGGCGAAGTTGCAGACCCAGTAGCAGCAGCACAACAAGAAATACCCCGAGCGACAGCGCGGCACGAGAACCTGCAAGAGAGCCTTTTTGATGAGGCAATTCGTGCCCCTCGAGCTTCACCACGACAGCGCACTGATCTAGCTCCGAGAATCGTGCCTCAGAACCCTGTCACAAACCGAACTCCATGGTTGCTGGGCCTGCTCCTCACACCCTTTAGCTTGGGCTGGAGAGCTGCCTCGACTCTATTTCGGACTTTGATCTATGCGCTGTCCTTCTTGCCCGCCTCGATTCGGCCACGGGCTGTTACGAGCAGAATCTCGACAGGCTTCAGAGGCACCAATGGTCGAAGACCTCTCATGCCTCGAGACACAGCCTCGAGATTCAAGCGAGAGTTCGAAGAGGAGTATGGGGAGAACGAATTACCCTTTTTCGAGGGCGGTGTCGCTCAGGCGCATGACCAAGCCAAGAAGGACCTCAAGTTTATGCTTGTGGTGCTGATGTCGCCTGAGCACGACGATACTGAGTCCTTCGTAAAAGAGACTTTACTAGCACCAGAAGTGGTGAACTTCATCAAAGATCCCTCCAACAACATAATTCTGTGGGGCGGAAACGTCTTGGATTCTGAGGCATACCAGGTGGCTCAGGAGTATATCTGCGCCAAGTTTCCCTTCTCGGCATTGGTTTGCCTTACACCAAAGGAGGGTAGCACACGAATGGGGATCGTCAAGCGACTCGTTGGACCCATGCCCCCCTCCACCTACCTATCAGAGCTTCGAGCAGCAATCGAAAAGTATGGTGCAGATCTGGATGGAGTACGTGCAGAGCGAACAGCCCAGGAAGTAACAAGAAATCTACGGACTGAGCAAGACTCGGCCTACGAACGGTCACTAGCTATTGATCGAGAACGCGCACGCCAGAAGAGAGAAGCAGCGGCGGCCGCAGCTGCAGCAGAGAAGCGCGCGCAGGAAGAAGCAGAGGCAGCAAAGAGACTCGAAGAGAAGCGCGAGCAGTGGGTTGCATGGAGAGCAACCACTATTGTGCCCGAGCCACCAACCAGCGATAAGAGCGTGGTACGGGTCGCACTCAAGATGCCCGAGGAATCGGGTATCGGCCGAATTGTGCGGCGGTTCCCCCAAGATGCCTCCTTGGAGGACCTGTATGCCTTCGTGGAGTGCTACAGTGTTCTCAAAGAGGAGGGTGCAGCGGGTGGTGATAAGCCGGGGGAGTACGAGCACGAGTACAAGTTCCGAATCGCCTCAATTCTCCCCAGAACGGTGTACGAGCCTAGCACAACAGTGACGATGGGAGAGAAGATTGGACGGTCAGGAAATCTGATTGTGGAGGACATATCACCGGATTCGGAAGATGAGTCGGACGACGAGGGTGATGACGAAGACTAGGAGGCGGAGGGTGGTCAGTCAGTCAGTAGCTAGCGCCAAGAGACCATGACCAGCGGTCGTCTGTATGGAGACTTTTCATGGCGGTCAAGAGCTGTACTGTTATATAATGAAGAATACACACGACTTTGACTACAAGAGGGTGTCGTGGGAGCATGTGTTGGAGGCCTGGGCGACAGGAAACGGCGCCGCTTATCGGATGCTCGCCTGCGGACTACACCAGCGCAAAGAAAACTGCCGACAGGTTTGAGTGTCTGTCGGGCTTATACAACCTGAAGTCCGCAGCAATTTAACGAATACAGCGAGACCCCTGCCAACCTCGCGGTGTATGCGATCTCTGAGTGTCAGATTCTTGAGACAAGCATGATCTTAATAGATGAGGCTTACGTAGTTCAAGCTTATAATTTGACACATTCTACCGCTCACTATTAACGGCGTCTACTGTATGTTAAAAGGGTGCACTATAACCATCTCTCCAGCTTTCAAACTTCGGGCCGCGTGTTAGAGATCCAGAAGAACGGCTCCCACTGTGGAGATAGCGCGGATCTTCACCTTTTCGATTGACACTCCGCATATTGAAATGCCACGCGTTCTTGTTTGTCCGTCACACAGATGGATGTTAGTGAGAAAGAGGTCCGGCCCATTTCATGACAAAGCCCAGAGTGAAGCCAAGACACGATGCCAATACTAATGCTGAAGGTAAGGTAGGTAATGCTAATGTCATGTGTTACGGCGGCGATAGAGAGGGGTTGATTGCGTAGGGTGATGAGGCTGTGCAACGGCGGCCGCTTTACAGTTGGTTTAAGGTAGTTATATGATATATTTGTTGATAATTAGGCCATTGTCTAGAGCCTTGTGTTTATTTGATCCGTAAATTGATGTCTTCTCTTTCCTCGCGTTTCAACTTTTTTTTGCCTATCGCAAGATTGCTCTATTTCGACCTTGTACTGGTAGGACCCTGCAAATCCCAGCCCAGAGAGTGGGTGACGCACGGGGCTGTATTAGCGGGAGGCGCATCACGGACCCTTTAACAACTCCGAACGTTGAATATCGACGAGACCCAACAAGAAACGAACGAGTACCTCCAGTTGCAGTTACAGCAGAGTTGCGAGTAAACAGCATCCTGATCACCGGGCCATCAGTGTGCTTTGTCATCAGCTATTATACCATATCCCTCGAGTCAAAAGCAACTTTGTCCTCAACTTCAAACCAAGTCCAAAAGGATCAATACCCTTGCTCCTCCCAGACAACGGCGCCAATCATTCGACGCTCGCTCCAACATCGTCAGCTCCGAGAGGCAGAAACGTACCAAGACCAACCAACATCACCGTTCGCTTCTGAAACCGTGATAGTAATTGCATTGCATCCCGGCGCCTTCCCATTTGAGCCTTAATTTCCCTACCTACCTACCTACATCTTCAACTTTTGCGAGTCACGACTTGACCTCACCTCAACAACTTTGTTATTCCTCATCTAGACTATCTAGTTACCAAGAACACCGCTATAACTCTAGGCATCATCTCGCCTCCTGTTCCAAGAAACCCCCCCGATTCCTCCACCCCTAGAGTCGCCCGCTGTGGCGCGAGCTTCCAACACAGCCATGAAGTCCATGAAGGGTCTTGGTATGAGCAAGGTGCTCGGCAGCATCAGAAGAAAAGCCAGCAATGTCTCCAATCGTACGTATTCTCATGCGCGCTGCCTTGCGATCGACCTCTTTGGTTTCAGGCTGCCCAAAATAAACACAGCACACGTCCAGAGCTGACAATTCATAGGAGCATCTGACGGACCCTCCGGAGCTTCACCTTCAGGCACGACACCAGCCGGAACACCCGAAGCTACAGCTCACAACAGCGTGGTATGTCCCTATATTATCGCGCATCCTGCGAAATCGTCCCTATCGTCCGTCTGGCCATCGCTGACCAGAGCCTAGAAAGCATTTTGCGAGTCTGGCGGAAAGTCCAAGGTATGTTTTACAGTCGCCCCCTCACACGCCATGCCTCAGCTAATCTCATGCGAAACAGCAAGATGAGGTTCTCTTTCTCCCTCCTATCGTCGATGCCGCCGAATCCTCCCCAGCTGCTGCCGCAGAATGCGCGCGCCTAATCCGCAAGTACCTGTCCAAGGAATACTTTTCAAAGCCATCATGGCAGTATAACGCAATCATGCTCTTGCGCATCTTGACCGACAACCCCGGCGCGACTTTCACACGGAACCTAGACCAAAAGTTCGTCGATACTGCGCGAGGGCTACTCAAGGCTGTACGAGACCCCAGCGTGCGCCAGATCCTCATGGAGACACTCGATGATTTCCAGCACACCAAGGCGTACGACGAAAACTTGACTTTGCTTATTTCAATGTGGCAAAAGGAGAAGGAACAAGCTTACAAGAACTCCGGGGTTTGTACATATATTTCGAGTTATGGGTTCTGACATACTAACGAGCTGTCGCAGGGACCGCAGCAGCCCATGATGTCGCCAGGCGGTTTCAACACCCCTCCTCCAAACCCACACTCGCAGAATTACTTTGCGAGACACCACACGAACAAGCGCTTGCCTGATCCCATTGAGCTAGCCAGCCGACTCGAAGAAGCTCGAACATCAGCTAAGCTCCTAGAGCAAGTGGTCATGAATACGCCTCCCGGCGAGATTCTCGACAACGAGCTCATCAAAGAATTTGCTGATCGATGCTCAAGCGCATCTCGCAGTATCCAAGGCTACATGACGTCTGAGAATCCCACTCCTGATAACGACACGATGGAGAATCTCATCGACACCAATGAGCAGTTGCAGACTGCGCTCAACCAGCACAAGCGAGCTGTCCTGAGCGCCCGAAAACAACTGGGTTTGAACGAACGATCCGACTCGCAGTCGCCCAGTTTGACCCCTCAGATTCAGCCCCAGCAGCCGCAAGAGTCTCAACCTGAGACCAACGGCAACAATCACTACTTCAGTAACGGATCTGGATCAGGTTCCGGCAAGGGTAAAGAAACGCATTCTTACCCACCACCTCCAGGTCCTCCACCCCAAAATGGTGAGGGAAGTTCGAACCGACCCTATGAAGAGTCCGCCGAGAACCCTTTTGCAGATCCCCAGCCAGGCAATTCTTCCTCGGTCCAGCCACCATCCAACACAGCGACTCAGTACTCCGAACACGAACGCCTTGCATACGAGCCCTTCCATCCTGGCTTCAGACCCACGGAAAGCTATCTGGGCCGACAAGACAGCGCCATTGGTAAAGTCCACATGCACGGTGCTGGAGCTTCGACACCATCAGCCCAACCTCCAGCACAGCAACGACTCGACGAAGTCTCCGACGACGATGACATCTACGATGCGCCAAGTGGACCACCACCCAAGAGCAAGGAGCCTATATACCGGTACTAGAGGCGATGTTAGGAATGGATAAACGCATACGATGACTGTTGTCTTTAATCCAAGCGCCGCAGTTTACGGGGATTACTAGATGTGCTGCATTGCTTCAACTTGAGATGTCAACGACCTGGGTCGAGTAACCCCAAATTTGTGAGGGATGGACTCTTTTGGAAAGGTGGAATTGTGTTTCTGGATCGACGTTCTTGTGTTATCGTCCATGCATGAAATAGGTTGGCGCGGCGAAAGGGCAGATTCCCATAGCGTTCTTTACTTGTTGTACCTATCGTATCGTTAATTGCGTCAAGGCAAGGGCATCAATACCCGTTCTCAGCCCTTAGGACGACTTGTTCTTGATCCTACGTCTCGGTCAGTGTTTGCAGTGAAGGTGGAGTTATCACCTTCCGTCACCAGGTTCCGAAATGATATAGACCTGTCGCATTAGGACGACAAAGAGACAGGACATGTTCCAAGCCGAAGCATCTCCGAGATTGAAAACATCGCGTTGCCCAAAGGCCAATGCATGAATTCAAGAGGTATCCAATCGTGCCACGTTCCTCCCAACCGGTTCGGAGTTGGTCATAGCAAAGTGTGGTTACTTTCACAAACGCTGCGTGGCCCATGGTCCACCAGGTCGGAGCCTTGGAACCTGCTGACACCCAGCATCGACGTCGGACAGACAGATCTAGAGTCATGCATGCTTTTTAGGGTTCACTGCAGATGCAAATCTCAGGTTTATAGTCTCGAGTCTCGGACTCGACAGCGTGGCCAAGGCATCTCTTGCTTGTCGTTGATGAACAGTAACACAAACATAACCGAGACATGAAAGACAACAGACAACGGTCGTTCATCCACACTGGTTCGTAGCCCTGTGTGGAAACACATTGAAACGGCGCGATGCAACGTAAAATAGTGAAACCGTCGAGAGCGCGCATCTGGATCCTTGAAGCACTGAATATCGGTACACGGTACGGAGTACATAGGCGCAAACCCCCAGGATCGCTGACTGGGAACTTGAAAGGATTCTATGATTGCCGTTCCGGGCACTGCGACTAATTAGTCGATGTAACCATGAGCAGTGTTTACCGAGCCAGTCGCATTTTATGACGACCTGACCACAATCGCCCCATGTAAAAGCCCATGCTCAATTGCTTCCAAATATCTGCAATAGGCAGTTGGCATATTTACGATGTGGCAATATGCATTGCTCGTCACTATCATCACTGCGTGAGTGTCGAGAAGGTCAAGACCGTTACTTGTCATCAGATCATGCCGGCTATCCTTGACATGAACTGGAGGGGAATGGATGAGAAGTCGTTGGGTTGCACTGCAGGTAGCAGGCTCCGTTGACTTGATTCCGAAGATACAGAAGACGCCGTACATGGCTGTCGAGGAAGCATGAACGGAATCTTTGACATTATTGTTCCACTGCTTCACCATCTAGTTTGGGCCTGGTCTGCCCCGCCTTCTGAGGACACACGAGATGGAGGAACATAACGTTGCTGCGATGTAATATTGTCGAAGTCGCAGCTGGAAGCCGATGAGACGTGCAAGGATACCCGGAAAGTGGATGCACCGAAATGGATTCGAGATTGACAACTCCCGTGGACGAAGAACGATCGCAAAGCAGGCCTCAGGAGATTAGCAAACGAATCCAGGGATAAGATACGACAGATCAGTTGTAGAAATGTTAAAATGAAGTTTGAGCCTTAGCAAACTGGGGGTTGTTATAAGTAAACGGGAAAGCTCATCATAAAAAGCAATCACCTGTCAAAACCCATGCTTCCTTCCAGAAAACCACAGCAACCAATCTTGAATTGCAAGGAAGGCACCAACCATGTCGACACAGGATCCGGAAGGAAGCAAGGACTGCTGATACCTAAACAATACCAACCTTACCATGGGAAGGTCTCACATGACAGCTGCCATTTCCCGTTGAAGAGCCAAGCAAGCAAATTTCATAGGTACTCAAAGCGACAACTTGCATTGCATTTGATGGCATGCCTGAAGCTGATATCACCACAGCGGCCGGGATCTAGGGTCGACGAGCCGCCAACAAGCCAAGCCATTGGGATCCATCGCTAAATCCAAGAAAGGAAATGCTTGCTTCGACGTTTAAATCAACCTATAGCGTTAGAGTCAAGGCCAACAGAGTCAAAGCCTCAAGCACAACACGATAATTATCTCAAGCGACAACAAATCTTGATGTGGCTTTTCCTGCTAGTGCATCGGCCGAGATCTCTGTCGGCCCCATCAACAATCGAGCCACCCAATGCAACGAGGTCAACTTGACCAGTCAAACAAGGATCTCGGAAGAATGCGATTGAATGCTCAAGTTTCTTTTCCCCCCGCTGCGCGCCGCACCGTGGTCTGGGGCGTTTCAACAACTGCGATTGGTTCCAGACATCGAAACCATGAGGGGCCGCCGTTCCCTTCAATTGGGTCCATTTTCCCGATTCGGGGAACTCTTGCGAGAATATATCAGACCTTGACTTTTCCTTCACTGTATGACAATGGAAGCGGGAGGTGCCCGCACACGGCATCAATGCCACAGGCCATTCTATTCGATGGTTTGCGGTCTCCCATTCACTGCGATGAAGCTTGTTCCCTTCTGGATAGAGCCACATGGCTTCTTGCGTACGCAATCTTGCTCCGTTTCTCGTGTGTTTCTCCCGCCTCGGCACGACTCGATTCATCACAAGATACGGCATCATGTTCAACTTCTTTCTTAAGCTGAGTCCCTGCCCAACGACCTCGGTCGTTGGCATGGCTATCCTGGTTCCAAGACGCTCTTTGGGCGTGATGATGCATCAAAATTTCTCAAATTCCGATCAACATTGGTCATCTCTTCTTGTTCTTCTCATAGAGACGACGGCCCATGCGTAGCATCGCAAGAATCTCCTCCCTGTTCTGTCTGTACCTTATGTCGTTTTACACACCATGTCTCTGCTCTCTGTCCACTATTCGTCCCGTCTCCTTAGCTTCCTATTCAAAGTCATAACGGCGTCAATAGCTGGCTTTGGCTTTGGTTCCATGCCTGCCTCTCACCTGTCACCTCCCGAACCTGGAATAGAACCCTTGTTTCTTCGTCGTCCACACTTTGCATCTGCCTACGTACTTTTCTTTGCTTTCTTAGCCTCTCCCCACAAGGGAACCCCGATCTTAATCGCTCCGGCGGCTCAGCCATCTCCACACATCCCTCCTGGACTCTCCTTGTTTAGCTTGACTCTTTGGTCACTCAGTTGTCTCTAGATAGTCCGAGCTTCTGGCATTTGTCTGGCGTTTTCTTTCTTTCTGTGACATGGCCATCGCCATCTCTCGTTCACTTCCTAGTTAGGCATCTGTTGACTATTCTCAACATTCACTCACCGACAATGTATCTCACCCATACATGACTCTCCTGTTCCTGGCTCGGGCAAAGGACATGTCCATACATAATCCTGGTGGATATCATTCCACCCCTCCCGCCTTTACTCTCATATCCTGGCAATTAAACCTGGCATGGTTCCGTCTTGCTGGAACCGCTCTGCTTTGATGGATCATAACTCCATGTCGAGCGAGGATTACTGTGTTTACGCTGATTCCCAACCCGCATGAGGCTTGCCCGTCTTCCATCCTTCGTTACTTTCGCCTCAACTAGTCTAGTGTCATCAAACAAAAGAGTAGAGTTTACGCCCGGCGGTCATTACCGGGCATCATCTTAACTGGCCGACTTATACATAGTCGAAGCAGCGTCCTGCCCATCAGTTCTGGTTATTCACAAATCCGAAGCGATTTCTCCTTGCCAACATATTCTTTGGCCCATCTGCTCGGAGCCTGGCATCTTACCATGCTATCTATTACCGAGCTACTGGTTCCCGCACCCTCCATCACGCTATCGTACTCTGTACCACCAGCTCGGCCCTGCCTTTCACCCAGGTCATCGGAATCCTCTTATTGCATGGACACTTCGCACAAGGCTCCGAATTTGCCAGTTCTATCTTTGAATCGCCTGAGCTCGGAACTTCTGGCTCTTGTGTTCGAACAGGTAAATCAACACTACAAACAATTTCACCAGTAGTATTTAATACTAAAGGCTACATTTTAGCTTCGTGAGATAGACTCACCAACGCTCACATCTGTGCGTCTAGTCTCAAAGAGGTTCGATGCCATAGCTACGCCGATCGCCTACCGATTCCTGACCTTGAACGAATCTCTTGTCGCACCAGATGCTGAACAACGCTATCCTAACGTCTCTCGGCACATCTCGCATCTCACAAATCATGTCACAATACGAAGCAACTTGAATCCCACCAGAATCACAGGAATATTATCTTGCATTAAGCGGTTAAAGTCGGTTCGGTACTAACACCCATTCTCGATTTACTCGTTTTCTTGCTGATAGTTTCGACAACAGATGGCAATACATAGATGGCGACATTCCTGCAGAGGGCCTGTGGTCACCCTCGGAGCTCCGTCGCCTGCATAATTGCGACTCGAATAGCACCCAACTATACATCGAGGACCTCCCCCTACGACGAGACTACAATGGTAATCCATTAGACACCTTTACGAGATCGATTCCCTCAGAACTGTTGGCGTCATTGAAGCTCGCCAATCCGATGCCGGTTCTGTCAACGAGGCTTAACTCGTTAAAGCAGCTTGTGGTCCAATCTCGACAGCTAAAAGCACTACGCTATGAAGATCGAGGTCAAGGCACGTGCTTCAAGTTCTCTCCCGGAGAACGAATGCCACCCATCGTCGACTTGATGCTACGATCATATGACTGGAGCCATACAGCTGAGGATGTTCAGAAACATTGGGATTTCTCCAAGATACAGTCGCTCGAGTTAATTTCTGTGCCCATCTTCAACTTCCTTCGCTCAGTTCCTTTCCGAGACTTCTCGGCGTTGCATACACTCCATGTGGAAGACTACAGTGCCCATCTGTCAGACAAGAGAGAAGATGCCACCATTGGGTTGAACTTGTTGGTGAAAGATCATATCGAGGCACTCGAGACCTTGAACATGACTTGCCATACCCGATTGCTCCAGCTTGAATCCATTGCAGCACATCGAAAGTCGCTACAGGTGCTACGACTGAGGGACCACGTTGGATTCTCAGAAGATGACCAGAAATGCCCAACCCTGGCACCTGTTGACTTAGCTCAACTGGGTCAACAGCTTAAGTTTGTTCACACTCTTGAACTTGACCTAGACACCAGACTGTGCGATCCTACTACCTTTCTCAGGGCTATATGCGTCTTCCCAGCGGTACATACGCTGGCCTTACACGTCCAGACCATAATCCACCCTCTGGAACAGGTTTCTCCAGGAGTCGACCGTGATCGAGAGGCTGCGATGCAAACCTTTAAACTACTTGTGCAAGAGAAGGAGAGACTCGGCTCGCATACACCTTGGAAGCATATCATACTCAATGTCGGAGGTTGGAAGCGAGTCATGGTGCGACGGCTGGGTGATGTATGGCGAAGAAGGAACGAGATGGGCATTTACGCTGAAAGATGCTTTGTCTATGAACGAGATCCTCACGACGGAACTGTTACTGTACGCGAAGAGGTCTGCGTTGAGAACACAAGCCGAGGAGGAAGCCCAAGTCCTTGATGGTATCATCATGACTGCAGCGAAACTATGCATCGATGCTCTCACCGAAACGCCATCCACTTTGCAACACCTTGCTACCGGTTACATATACACATGCATATGGGCAAAGACATTATATTAGAAGAAACAGTGCATCGAAGTGCGTCTATTGGACCAGACGCCTGGAAAACATAACGAAGAAACGACTTGATGAGCATAAAATACAAACATAATATATAACTATTACATATTTCGCCCATGATCCGAGTTTCACTCCCCAACGCGTGTCCCATTCTTGGTCATTCGAGCCTACCCGCTGTAAGCTGCCTCAATATCATCCAGCCTTTGGCTGATGGCACAGGAACTGACGCGTAAATCTCAATGTTATCCCCAAGTTCCTTTGTGAGCACGCAACAGATCATACACACTCTAGTAGTCAGAGTCTGCGTCACTTATCAACATTCTCTTTCGCCTCCTCAGACTTGTGTCCTACTGCCTGCCCTCAAGCAACATGTGCATTTATCACCCATTGATGATGCAGGCTGAGATCCCAAGTTCATTTTGAATCCAAGGTCATGCTCCAGTACCACCGTCTCAATCAGTGTTTCAAGCAGAGGCCTGACATCAGCCTTGAGAACGTGATAGCTCAACTAAGACTCGAGTGACCTGTTAATTGAGCTCCGAGCTGTTGAGAGACCTTCTATCTCACAAGGTCCAAATCTCCTCTTCACCATAGAGCATTTGCCTTCTTCTTTGACGACAGCTACCATATATCCTGCCAGTATGTGATCTTGTCCTTCTGGCTCGTGGGGAACTTTTACACGGCACCAAGCATTATACCAATATATACAGTTCTATGTAGAATAGAATGAAACAGGCCAATGTTTCGTGATATATACTCTCAATTCATTTCTCGAAAGACACTTTTCTTTGTGCTTACTTGCCTCCGGAGTCAGCCGATATATTGTCAATCCCTAAACACTTCGGGGGTTCCTTCATCGCTCAGCAGGCGTCGAACCCAACTGCGAGTGAAGAGCCAGGTACCGTAGTACCATTCATTCGGGTGTCTTGCAAGGGACAGAAGCTTCACTTTCGGCTGCGATGGCCCGCCGAGTTCGTCCAAAGCATATCGACGGCCCTAGGCCCCTCAACGCATCGGACTATTATATCCCTTGCCTTGCAGCGTTCGCACAGCAGATGTCACTCATATACAAGATCAGAGCGTCACTAGTCATGAGATCGTGTCGGATAGACTAGATATAGCGATCTGTGTTTGTTCAGCTGAAGTTTATCGGCCCCCCTTCGCACTATCGATTCGATCTTGCCATCGATGCTTCATGACTGGCTATTCAACACTTCCCTAGTTTAGATGGAGTATGTAATTGTTGGGAACATCGCGAATCTCCATCTCGGTCGAGACTCTCACGGGAGAATTGACCAAGCTACTCATGAGCGGCACGCTACAGCCATGCCCATGAATCGGGGTTTCCGACATAATCCAATAGATCAAGAGGCTATTTCTAGGTCATTGATGAGCTAATTACTCACTATGAGCCTTATGGTCTGCGAGGGAGTCTGTTCTCTTGACTCGGTTCTATTTTGAAGGTCTTTTCGGGCCCATCGTATCTAGCCCAACCACGGGGAGGCTGGGCGGCCAAACCCGAAGCCAAAGCGACAACCACTTTAGCTTGCATTGATGCGGGAACTTGAGGGATACGCCCAATAGGTTCATCCACCCTGGGTCTCGATCTTGACGATGGTGGAATCGTAACACCAAGCCCATAGACGGTCTCTCTAGAGCCAAAGTTAAGTGCACCCTGGCCCCATCTCATCTTGCATGACGCCTAAAAGCCACCCCTGTCATATGTTGGTTCCATCCCTTCTTTACCCGCGCGGGCCTTCCCGTCCCTTCTCTTCAGCCAACAAACCCCATCATGACATGTCGCGATGCCTCATGGGTCTAGATACCAAAATCACTCAACGCTACTTAGCCACCAACCTCGCTCAAAAGAAGACGGACTCTGACCGGTTTCTGATTGAAGAGAAAAGGGCCAGGCGTCTTGTTTCTCCCTCACACAGTGTGGAGCGTGCTGTTGTGTCTCCGGGTCTCCGGCCCGGCCGCATTAGTCCTCTTAAGGCGACGAGTGTCGCCCAAGCGAGACGTACGAAAGTGGAAACCAGAATGGCTGTAGACATGGGCAATGAAACGAGAGAAAGGTAAGCTCCGAGGTCGAGTATCAGCAACCGACGTGATGAGCCGATGAAAACAAGTTACAGGGTACCAAATGGTTGATCTGAGACCCTGTAGGGAATTTGGCCGACGGGCAAGGGGCAAGGAACGAGCCAGAAGAATCAAACAAAGACATAGAGGCTTTTGGTCGACAAGAACTTGCCAAAGATGATAGACAGTAGAGCATCCAACGACTGGTGGGATATAACGACCAGTCTTGCTGGAGGTGCGTATCGGTTGCTTGTCTCGGTCAGAATTTGCAAATTGTAAAGCGACAGCTAGCATTAAAGTCCATTGATGAGCCATATAAGCAGTGATAGGACTGCCGAGAAGAAAGGCCAGCGGCAAGTATGGGGTCCGTGCTTATCAAAGTGTTGTTGCATAACTTGTATCAACAGTAAAGTCACCGAGACTTTTGATACAGTCTTGTCCTTGACCAGCTTCAACTGTGAGAATGTACAGTAACAACTTGGTAGGTAATGTCCAGTGGTCCCTGTAAAGCATGATCTCCAGGAGCTAATGGCAGGATGCAGCGCTTAGAACTCTTGCCTGCATATTATGTCTAAACCAGACCCAGACAGCGAGCTGATAACCACGACCAATTCAGCACTTGCTGACTTTTCTTCAAAGCTTTGTGAACACGGTCAGCAGGAAAGGATTCTGAACAGCCAATATGTAGTGACTCTTGGTGCATTACTCAATGCAAGGGAACACCAACCAAAGTCTGGTATTGGTTACAGATTATAGCCCCTTGTCTTTCCAGCTAATATTCGACTGGAAATAACACAAGCTACAACCCAGCAAGGACACTACAACTAAGCAGTGTTGTATTTCTCAGATCGTGGTAGAAACACTGTTTCTCTCTTCCCCTTTAATCCATTGTATAATCGTTCGCCGCCGAGTCGGTCTCTGGGATCGAGTCTGGGTTTTGGTTTATCAAACAGCTGAATAGCTTGACTGACAAAGCCAAAACTATTTGGCCGCTTTGACAAGTCAAGCAGGAGTGAGCTGCCCGCTGGTTACAATTCGGTCAATTCTTCGAGGAAGGACTTAGACTTGGTGTCTCCTATCGTTACAGTACAAAGACGAAATTATGGTCAGCAGAAGTCTGAAAGATGGTAGCAATGGAAACCAAATGGTTCTTATTTCAATGTCCAGTTGGACTTGATCATCGTTGCCGAGTGACCACGTCCAACCAAAGCACTTGTATCGTCTCCTCTCAAGGCTACCTGTCGTGTCTTGACGGAACTGATAGCAAGGTGTCAACTTGATGATCTGTGCTCGGGGACGAGGAAGCCTCAGGTTGGTGGTTCCAGGCGCAAACACTCTGATCTTGATTCCCAAGCTGAAAGAATCAAGTAGGTCATGCGGAGATCCAAGAAACTCCTCTCCCTCGTCTCGGTCCCCTTACCCGAGAAGGCTCTTCCCGGTTCCAGACGGTTGGATATCCATAAACGTCAAGACCAGCCCGTGGCGTCAGAGTGATTCCAGACGAAGCTGAATGGCTCTCGAGCCCTTTACCGCCCCTTCATCTCCACAACATCTCGGCTGATATGATTCTCCCTCGGCCGGATGTAGAAAGAAGAGGGCCCTTGTACGTCTCGTGATGGAAGACGGCATAGCCGGAGTTGCTGATAGGCGGAGTCTTCGGTGGTGGTGATGATGGAAAAAGAAATCAACGGCTCAGAACGGAGTTTGCCGTGGGGTTCATCTCTTCTTTTCAGCTGCACTTGCACTGCTGTTGCCTCTTCCAAGTTTGCAAAGATAACAGAAGCAGTAGAGTTCGATCCTTCCCGTTGTAATATGGAACCGTCCGTTGTCCGGAAGCGGGAAGTCGAGATCGGTAAACTCCTTCCCCTCTCCATCATCATCACCATCACGGTCGCCGAACTCAAAAGGCAGGCAGGCAGGCGGGCAGGCAGAGTCACGACTGCTTACGGAGTAGGATATATTTCTTCAGCTCCCGTCCCCGGAATCTCCGAAGCGATCCGGACCCTTTCGTTCTCGGTCTCGGTTTGGAAAGGACGTCATTTGCATTCCAGTGCCTCCCGTCTCGACCGCTCTTTGCGAAGATTCGTTTTCGGCCAGATCTCATTTCCCACGTAGCACAGAAACGTCCGCATGCGCCTCTCTCTCCCTCCCGGTCCCGACGAGCTGGGATGAATACGCGAGCTGGGAGGCGATCCGGGTTTCCTGGTTCGCGGGAGGCAAAGCTGAAAACGTAGAGTTTTTTTCTTTCTCTTCCTCTTCTGCTTTAACTCTATGCGTGGAAGAAGTTTAAACCGAGTTTGGTTTTGCCAGTCCAGAGTGTCGGGTATGGGCGTGTACCAAGTAGAGTTGTTGATGGTGACGAGGCAAAAACACCAAGGGGAGGTTATCGTCAGGTAGAAACGCTCTGCTGTAGCTGTAGCTGTAGCTAGCTGTAGCTCCGAGGTAGCATTTCCATACCTTACCCAGCTGAATGCCACTTCTCCGAGAGACAAGAGATATTGCCATGTCTCTTGATTTGCATTCCTGCTGATGCAGACAACCCTGCAACATCTTCATCACGATCTTGTCCCGAGTGCCTGATGATCAAAGTAGATTGATGTCTAAGACATGATACTCGTATTGCGACCAGATGCATTTCTCCCTCTCCCTCTCCCTCTCCCTCCCTCCATTCCTCAGTGTCTCAGAGAATCGTCTCGTTCCGTCGGGACGGCCCATAGCGGTTTTGGTCCACTGCAATCTCGTGGTTTGGCATGTATAGCCTCATCTCTTGAACCCCCCCTTTTTTCTGTCTCTTGTGAGGCCACCCGCATTCCAGTGCGTGCAAGCATTTCAAGAATGGATATTTGTTTTTACACTGGCATTTCAGCAACATGCCTGTTACTTTCTGCATCAGTTCATCATGGATCACGGAGATTTAGTTCATGTCTGAGTCAATTGCCGCACAATTTGCCTGCCCTTTTGATTATCACAATCCTTCCGGTATAGACAGATACACCCATCATTGACTCTGAGACTTCGACACGACGTGAGACACAAAAACTTTATCAACATCAGCTCGGCGAATACTTTTCCAAGACGACATTCCCCAGCTTCTTAGGGGAGTTTCCTTAGAGTGCCGTAGAGTAAACCTTATGACGGCAGACTCGACGGAAATAGCCTCATAATCACGTTTTGACAGCGGCAGGCAACGTCTGTCTTATCACAACTTGATCACATAACAGTCAGTCAGTGGACACAAGCCAACCTTTTCCTTCTCGTATCAGAACTCGTGTCTCGGTGGCAATGGGTAGTAGCCCAAGTCGGCTCAGCTAGTATGTACAGCATCAGCATCAGCATCAGCATCAGCCTCAGCTCTCGACTCCCTTACCGCTTAATCTTTACTGTTTGCATTACCAATATCTTGCCTCCCCGCTTTCTATGTTTTATTAGTCTCTCGCAGTCACAATCAATCACAATCGTAATCACAATCATATCACCAACGGCTTGCGAGGCTTCTCTTCTTCGAGACTAAGACACACAAAGACAATGACTTACACGCCCCCCTTTTAGTACATCTACAGTCTACGGCTATTCCCTTGGCCGAACTCGCTTGACTCATTTCCACTTTTGCTCCCTTCTTTTCCAGTTCCTACGAGCCTCCACGTCCAGTCAGTCTTGTTTTGGGGACTACGCCTAAGGGCCAAGCACAGTCCAAGCAAAACCTTGCCGCCTCATCAGATCACCGCTTCTCAGTCTGTCAGTCACTGATCCAGTCACTCGCTCACACGCCCCTCAAGTTTGTCCCCCTCACGATCGCGGTGTCGGCCAATAGCCCCTCCTCCCCCTTGCTTAGCTACAGTGTCTATTCTGATCCCCTATTCATGTCCAGATCCAGATCCTGATCCGTCCGTATCCCTCACTAAGGTAGGTATCCCAAACCATATGCATGCTCTTTCGGCAAGCCCTGCCCTGGCCCTAATCCCCTGCCGTTGGAGCGCATTTTCAGTGAGTGCCTGGGTAGGTAGACAACGTTGTGAACCGGGTCCCTGGAATTGTGATGCACCATGGACGGCAGAAGGGATGTCATTACTACCCCTGGCTCTATCCACTGTAATATCAATCTTTCAAGATTAGAGAAAGACGAAAATGCCGCGTTTATTCAGCAAGGCGGCAAACACCATGCCATCTATCACGATTCATGGGAATCATTCAGTCTGGCTGAGAAGATAGATGAATGGTTCGTTTCATTCTTAGACGCATTTGAGCTCAGGCTTTTCAATATCAAGTAGAGTACCGTGTAGTTTATTAGTTAGTAGTCCACCGCTTGGACCATTGCAAACCAGTGTCACGGCTATAATCGTCCGCTAATCTATCGAGTCTAAGGCTCGTACCTGAGGCGAGGGTCTGATCTCGTCTCGTCTCGTCTCGTGGCTCTTAGTCCATCCGTAGGCTCGAGACTCGAGTTGCTAACACAACAGTTACATCACCAACAAACAAAACCTCAGAGCTCAGACCAGAAAATCAATTACAGAACCCAGCCAATAATCCACCAAGACCGCCCATGTCTTGCTGACCACATCAGCCAAAGGTCATGTGCTCTTCCCGCCCTCATAGCTAAGGTGGTGAGTGGGTGACCTCAGAGAGAGTGCTCAGACCAACATTCCATATGGAAACCCTCAGCTTATTTTTCAAACACAAGAAAAAGGATTGACAGGGGATGTCCTGGTCGAGAGGGTATGGGGCGGTGGGAATAGTCCGATAGAGGGGGG